>JAJQOW010000296.1:0-137018 GCA_037975125.1 Latrodectus hesperus
ATAAAAGCGGCCAGTTGGAGTCTTCATGATTTTGAAATAGGGACCTAGCAAGAGACCCCCAATATTCATAGTGACAACACCAGAGGGATCATTTCATTTGTAGGACATTGCGGCCACACACAGTTTTAACATGCTCCAGCATCCGTTAGCAAACACGTTGAACCTTCGAATAAGATCAAGATTCGAACTCACTACCTTCCGATAATAAGAACGACGTCCAAACCAGCAAGGCCACCACAGCCTCACCTCTTAGGCTGTTGGAAGCGGGATCGAATCCCGGTTTGGGGATGAATGTTCCTTTTAGTGTTGCCTTGTCATTTCGACTGGGATGAGGAACGAATGTGGCCCACCCTTTAAAAGGATTTGTAGTGGAATGACAAATATAATGCTAATCGCTTCCGTGATTTGTCTCACTGGATAAGCATAAATTAGTGTCATTTTCCGACCTTCTGACAAAGGGTTAGTCATTAAGATCCAAACTCGCATTGGAACTAAAATATCTTAAAGAATTTTATTAAAAATGTACTTATTAAAACGTGCCGCTTTCAAAAAGAGTCTGATTGAAATGTATTATTTTAAAACAAAATAAGCAGAATGTCTCAAATTGGAAAACTAATTTTATTTTAAATCCAATAATAGTTCCTAAACACATATTTGGAAATTATATTTCTTGAATTTGCGGATCTAACATTTTTAGTGACTTACATTTTGTATAGAAAAATATTATGTATATAATATTTGAAAATAATTTCTTTTTATAAAATTAATTTAAAATAATCTTATTTTGTTTTGATTTCATAACCATATTTCACTTATACAGAATTGATAAAAGCGAAAATAATTTAAATGGTTGTATTTTAAATTCATTTTTTTATTTCATACATTAGGAAAATAATAGACATTCATTGAAATAATTTTTTAAAAAATGATATTTTAAAAGTAAAAATGAGTAATCAACTAAAAGTTAAGGAAATATTCTTTTTTAATTACTTAAATTTATAAAGTAAATGATTATATCATTGCACCTTTAATGCTGTTTACTTAAAATACATATGCCTTCAAGTATATAAAAATAAGTTGATTGCAAATATACATTATGTTATATTAAGGATTATAAAGCGAAAAGTTTTCCGTGACAAATGTTTGAGTATTTCTTATAAAATACTAAATTTATATAGAATTCTTAATATATTTCGATAAAAGTAAATTGTGCTGATGAAATATAGTATTTAACATATTTCCTAAAACAAAAACAAAAAAAATTCTGTTGTATTAAATTGTTTATTCTCCAGAAATTTTTTCCTTGAGTCAATATTGCTAACGTATATACCACTAAATCACCAAGCACAAATAAAATCTACGGCCATGAATCGATGGTCATCACCTACATGCATTATTTCCTATTATTCTCATTACTTCCATTCCTATTATAAAATTTCTTTGATGTCGCAGTTTTAAGTGTGAATAGTTGACAGATGTTCTCTGACTTCATCTATAGAGGGCGCTATTAAGATATTTCAGTTTTGTGCCACTCGTTTCTTAATTGATCTGTATTTGTCATTATGTCACACAAACGCAAATGTCCTGCTGTAAGATTTCACCAGTATAGCATTATATATAATTCGGTGAAGGTTCTGGTTCATTCGGATACCTAACAATACGCGCCACATTTGGCACTTCTGCATATCGTATGCATGACATTACAACTGAAAGTAAAATTAGCTTCCTATTTTAAAATTAACTTGATGTCACAGTTTTAAGTGTGAATAAATGACAGCGTGTACTCTGACTTCATCTATAGATGGCGCTATTGATATATTCCAGTTTGGTGCCACTCGTTTCTTAATTAATCTGCATTTGTCATTTGTATGTAAATATGTATATATATATATATATATATATATATATATATATATATATATATATATATATATATATATATATATATATATATATATATATATATATATATATATATATATATATATATATATATATATATATATATATATATATATATATATATATATATATATATATATATATATATATATATATATATATTCTTTTGGAGCAGCTTGCTCTTACTACTTGGACCTTGCACGCATAAATCCCAACCAACCAACTCTCACTTGCAACTTCTTCTGTTAGTATTTTGAATGCACATTAATCAAGAAGGATTCTTGAACATTACACAGAATTGCATTGATTGAGACGTCGCGATGTCTACGTTATGAGATTACTTTAGGTAGCCTAATTCATTTGATTCATAGACTCAACATATTGAAAACGTGGATCAATTAAAACATATTTTGCCGTTTATCTGTCATCTAATAAATAATAATTTTGAGTTAATTTACGTAGTGGTTGCCAAAAAATCGCAACCCATTAAAGTGCAATTCGAAAATCATCATATGAAAAACCAAAGACTTTAGATTCTCTGTATTAAAACAATCCAGGTTGGCGTGGTTAGCTGCTGATTTGGCTTCGCGTTTCCTTCACAGAGGTGGGGGGATCTAAATAAGATTCAACCTACAATTAAAAAAAAGCATAATTTTAAAATATTTCACTAAAATTGAAGAATTTACTTCCAGATACAAGGGTGTCAAAACTCCAATGAAACACCGCGCGCATCAAGATTCCGTACTTTTCCGTTTCACCGGCGCAGGTGATAAAGTCGCCAAAAATGATACAACCGTGCGCTAGAGGGAATATCTCCGCTGGTAACCTTTTACTGCTACGTTTCCAAAACATGTGACGGCCTTTTACTGTCAACGACTTTATTTCGACTCTTTTTTTTTCCATTTCATAATTTTATGCTATGTTGCTATATATACAAATTTAATAATTTCATAAAATCTCTCTTGAAAAATCGGATTTTAAAATTATATCTTAAAAAATGATAATCGTAACAAATTCACATAAAAAATATTTAAAAATAAGATTTTAAAATATGCATCACCCGATAAATTGTAATCTAATATAATAAGTAAATAAATTGAGGCTCTGGTACCCATCATTCCACGCCTAGCGTGAACACGAGAACAACAGTTAAATAAATAAATTTAAAAAATTTTATGTAAAACAACATTATTTAAAATTTTTTATGTGTATACTGTGTGTTGTCGCCAATTGGCGACTTCATTTTCGCTTGGCGAGATTTGCGCCGGCGAAACGGAAAAGTACCCAAGATTCTTTCTAGCATCGCAGACATTTCGGGTTCTTGTCTAAAATCATTAAACGAAAAAATTGCAGTCATCAAGAGATTTGACAACCGCAAGCATATTAGAAGGAAATTTGATTCCAAAAATGTCAGTTTGTTTAGATTTCATTTTATTCTTGCTGACACTTTTTTCACCAGAGCTTGACTACAAACAGAAAAGATTAGTAAGGTTTAAAAAATGAAACTAAAAAGAGAAAATAAATATTAAAAAAATGATGGTGGAGAAAGGAAACAAGTCATCCGACCGCTGTGGAATGCGAAGTAATAAGATTGCTTGTCGAGCTCACAAAACATAAAATTGCCCCTGTCAAAACACTTACTCTTCTGTGTTGATAGATTCGTGGTGAAAACAACGCCACGTAAAAAGCGCGCTGTATTTGAAGAAGAAAATTAGTTTCACACATTATCCAAATTTTCGTCTTTATTATTTTAAATTCCCCAGTACTATTTTTCTCTTGTTTATTTTATTTTAATTTCTAATTTTATTAAAAAAAGAGTTGCTCTTTACTATTCACATAAAGATTGGAAAATAGCTTTAGAACTGTTATAAACAAATACTAATCTTTTTAAGGAAAGTATTATTGGTTAGATTTAGAAAAAATTAAAATTCTATGTCATATATTTTAATGTTAAGCAGAAAACAAAAAAAATATTAATAAATGCATAAATATTTTCTATTAAAAAATTTTGTGTTAGAAACACACAGATGTAAAATATTAAAATAGGTGATAAAATATTTACACATTTGTGTGTGTTTTAATAGCTGTTCTTCATTAGGTTAAAAAAATATTTTTCTTTTCCATACAAATTTGAAAATATGTTTACATGAATTTATTTTTAAAAAATTCAGCTTATCAGTGTCACTCATTTGAAACTTATCTGTGATTTATTTTTTTCAAACCAAGCACCTTTTTCAGCAAGAATCCACTTTCTTTTCTCGGATATGTGCCAAAATTATAATATTTATAGGCGATGACACATACATTTTCAAAATATAGCGATCCAAAATTCTCTCTAATGAATATTTTCATATCTTCATAATAAACGTAGCTAATGAATTCCTTATTTTAATTTATGTAGTACAAATTTTATCTGTTCGTATATTTTAGAGAGGAACACATTAAAACTTCGGTGATTTTTTTCAAAAGACTGTAAAAATACAGTTCTTAAATAGTTGTGATTTTATAGAGATTTTATTTTTTCACACAATTATGTTAAAAATACTTTAGATAAAGAGAATTTATGTTTTCCAAACTTAAATTTAATGTATTTTTAGTATAATATAAAGTGTTCAATAAAAAATCTTACTTGAAAATAATAGTTTTATTGCTTTTAAAAACAAATACATATGTTAAATACACACATTTTCATAATTTTTTTATTCAACGGTTTGTTTAAAAACATTGAAATTCCAGATGAAGCACTCATTTTTAGAAGAACTTATTATATAAGTTGTACATTTTTTTAGTAAAATCAATGTAATTTGAATTCTGTAAAATATTATAAAATGAATTAAAACAAAAATATGTGTTGGATTTTTAGGAAAAGTTTTGCTACTTAATTTTTTTTCATGATGAATATTAACTTTTTCAATGATTAACATTAAATTGCAGATAAAGAATTGTCAGTCGTAGAAGAAATTATATAAATTATGCAATCTGTTAAATAAGTACCGTTACACTGTACCGCCGCTATAATGCAGTTGTGTGTGTCCCGCACATGCGCAATAGTCTACCTTGCACTATGTCTCTCAATTCACACCCTTTAACGTTGTTCTACGTTGTGTTTAAAGTTTGCTGTGCACATGTAAAATGCTTAAGACAATTAATTATGAATCCCACCGACTATGAGATTCGTGCTGTAATTCGGTTTTTTAGCGCAACGATTCTAAAACCAGATTAAATCTATAGACAATATATTTATGGTGAAGGAACGATGAGTGATAGAATGGAAAGAAAGTGGGTTAGAAGGTTTATTGAAGGTCGAACAAATGTCTACCATGAGGCTCGAGGTGGTCTTCTGTTGTCAACGATGTGATCCGGTAAAAAAATTGATGAAAAAATCCATGAAAATAAACGTTTTACAATGACGACGCTTTGAAACAAATTTCCACGTTTTTTTTTATCCAATGGCGGGCACACCCTATGCCACAACAAGGTCAGAAACTGCTACTCATTTATCGTTACACAGCGGGCACCTGTGAACCAAGTCACGGAGGCGAGTAGCGTTACCAGCGCCATACCACCACAAACCCGTTTATAGGGTGGGCCACATTCATACATCATCACAGAAGAAAGGACAGAGAAACACAGAGAACAGAGAAGGAAAGAAATATATATGCCCAAACCGGGATTCAAACCCAGGACCCACGACTGAGGAGTCAGGAACGCTAACCACTCAGCCATCGGTCGGCAATTTCCACGTATTTCATGTACTGTTTTGTATTAAATTGGAACAAACGACTTAAATTATATATATATATATATATATATATATATATATATATATATATATATATATATATATATATATATATATATATATATATATATATATATATATATATATATATATATATACATATATATATATATATATATATATATATATATATATATATATATATATATATATATATATATATATATATATATATATAACATCATGAATGGGCAGAGACTTATTGAAATTCATCCAATCCCATTGTTAGAGCGCGTAAAGTGGTTTGCTGAAACCAATAGTAAGAATCCTTAAGTCTATTAAAGCAATGAATATTAAATTATGTCCAAGTAAACTTCGGAATTAATGGTTTGAGTTAAATAATGGGGCCCTATCTCTGTTTCCATTCATAATCTTGTAAAGTGAACTTTTCAAAATAAAAAGTAAAAACGTTAAAAGAAGCAGACTATTTCTATTCAAATGAGAGATTTGCACTGAATCATATTCAAAATTCCTAACAATCACTTGAATTAAGGTTTAAAACACGCTGTGTCCACGTTTATGAAGTGGAAGGGGGAACGATAGCAGTATATTATATGTGAATATTAAATGCATAAAATGATGTTGAAAGTCTTTTTAATTATAAACGCGTTGAAAACTCAAAAACAAATTTATACTCTTTTAAATTAATCATCCTCTAAATCAACACCTTTTAAAATTTCGAATAATTTTCTGTACCTTGAAACGTGAGATCAAATTTATAACATAACAATTCAACTATCTGATTTGATATACTATGCATTAAATGAAGAAATAAAAGATTTATTTTTGTGTGTAAAACTAATAGAAACATTTCTCCACATAATTCCACTTTCCAAAATGATTTATTTTAAAGTCAATTTTTTTTAGAAAAAGAAATATTGTTTTTGGACAGTTAATTTGGCAGTTTTCTAATAGTTATTCCCAATTTTTATTATGAAACGATTCATTCATATTCATTATTTAAGAATGCGTATTTGTGTACAAAATTTTAAACTTTGAGCTATAGTACAGTGCACCTTGAAATATTATTCTTTTTTGGTATGTTCATATTTTTATTAATTTTATGATATTTCTATTTGTTATTTAATTTAAGTACGTTGCAATTTATGTGTACATTTTATAATCAAGCAAATTTAGTTTATTTTATATTTTTAAAAATATTATTATCTATATAAAATTGCTTAATATATTTTAAGAAGCCATGAAAGAGTTGAAAAGTAGTAGAATAATATCTCAAATTAAAAGAATGTAAAATAATCACGTTTATTTCACGTTAATTGCAATTGTGGTGCTATCTATTGCAATTAACGCGAAATTGTATTCATGCATTGTAATTAATTTTTATCTTATGCTAGTAAGCTTATTCATTGTTTCTTATGAAATGAATTATAAAATTAAAACAGACGATTTCATTTTCTTAAATTAGATTATGTATTTATCAAACATAAATTTTTGTTTATTAAATGAATATTTTTAAGGATGAAGTTAATTTGAACATACCTTACAATTTACTTATAAAATAAATATTTATCAACATTGATATCCTGAATCATAAATCACATTGATGTAAACCCTAAATAAGATGCATGAATTCTGGAAAATATACATAGAAAAATTGCAATTTTATAAAAGTGAATATGAACAAAAATAAATACTTAATTTCAAATATTATTTTAGTTTGTACTATCTCATTAATTTGCGGCTTAGTTTTAAATATTATTTATTTAATGATTGGCTAATATATAATTATTTGTGCAACAAAAATTAAATATACGCATACATTATTCAAACCACATTAAAAAATTCAGCGGAATATTTTGTGCTGCCATCTGTTTATTGAAAAAAAAATTTCAACTTGCTTATTTTATTAAAATAATGTTAAATTTTTTAAATATATATATATATATATATATATATATATATATATATATATATATATATATATATATATATATATAACTGTCAAAACAATAAAAGTTAATATAAATTTAATTTGATGCTTAAATCTAAAAATAATTTTACATTATTTAAAGTGAATATTTTGTTTAATTTTATTTAAATGAAAAAATAGCAACTTTAAATAATTTTTTTAAGAGTATTCATACAAATTTTTATGCATGATTTATTTCAAAACATATTTGGACTGCATATATTACTAATCATGGAAAATTTAAAATAGTTTTATCACCTAAAAATGTAGTAAAATTATTTAGCAATTTCTTATCATTTTTATATGTTAGGTCTGTTATGCATTAAGTTGATTGATAATGCAGCTTCTTGCAAAGCGAAATTTACATTAAATAAAGCAAAGATAAGAACATATTTTCTATAAAATAATTATTTTTTATACATATTTTTTATGATATTCAAACATTTATCCTTTCTGGTTTCAGTAAACTATCAATAATATTTATTATCTTAAACTTTTATGAATTGTTGAATGTTATGGGAAATGGCCTATAGATATTGAGCGTATAACGAATTATTTTAGTTGGATCACCAGCATTGAATACTGCCCCAAAAAATTCAATTTTTAAACTAAATTTAATTTGTATAATTTTTAAAACATACTATGTTAATAAAATTGCACGGTATATCATTTTGGCTAAAATAATTTCTCCACATTTGAACTTATTTAAAACAAACTGAATTCAAATTTTGAGAGACTTTCCTCTCTATTTTTTGTATATACCAGAACCCATGATTTTATTTGTAATATTTATGGCTAAGCTGTCGTATAATCCATCATGTCAAATTCTGAATTTTTTTGGTGGCAAAAAACGGTTGCCAAGATTATGTATTGTGACAATTAGCGATGATTCTCGTCTTTCCATGCTTTTACTCAAATGGTAGAGAAACAACTCTGAGCTAAATACTGAGAAGTATATTAGTGCGGCAACAGCAGAACTAGAACAAGTAGGATATATTCCTCCAATTGGCGATTTTTGTGACATTTTTGTCGCCAAGCTGAACGCATGTTTTTGGAACGAGAAATTTCTCTAAGTCCACTTTTAAAAAAAACCACATAAAACACTTGAAAAACCAAACCTGGCATAAAAAAAATCGAAAAAGCAACAAAATGGCAACACCAAAAGCCATTTTTTATTTTGTCGCATCAATCAACCCGGCCATACTATAACAACCAAAAACAAAGGAAGCCTGATTTGGCGAGAAATTTCTTTGGGGAATATATCATACTTATACCGCAACAACTTTTTGCTTTCGTTGACTCTGGACCATATTCATGTTTCTCAAAAGAGAAAATCCAGTGATTTCAAAAGCATTCAATGTTTTAGAAGTCCATGCAGAAGCTACGCCAAGTTCCCATTGTTCAATAGTGGCTGCAATTGAATTCGATAGCTTATATTTCGGTAAACGTAATTACATGGAGTCTTTCTTGAAATCGAAAACTTCGATAATCTTTGGAAAAAATCCAAGGTTTTTACGCTAGTATCAATCGCAACAGAATATCTTTCATTTAGGAAGACGTAAAATTTGAAATTACCTCATCATGTGTATGGAGATTAAAACTCAAAATCATTGTTCTTGGGTGAGATTTATGCTGCGAAGATTCTGTCAATAAAACAAAAACAAACATTTTTAGCTCTATTGCTCGACGCTGAACGGACTATACCGCTACACTTTCAATTCCGAATCAAAATTTTCGGAATGAAACAAGAACGTAGGAAGTTGCCATAATAGGCAAACTTTATCGTCTAACGAACAGTTTTTCAAGGTGGCAACATTCCGGGCCCCGTGAAATGGTTAACGTTCAACAACCAATCAAACGATAGCAAATAATATGATTTATACAATTCTAAAAAAATTTATAATATAATAATAAACATTACATAATTTCAGCAAATGATATTCATAATTAATATGCAGGTTCAAAGTATTAAATGGTAAGAATAATTATATTAATACAATTGCACAATACAGAAAATATCAATGATAACTAATAATTCAGAGACTCTACAATTCCATAACAGTATAGTAATTCTAATCAGTATTTACCGGAAAAATGCACAATTTTGTAATGTAACTTTTTTAAATCCCATGATCAGAAGGTATATTACCATTATGTCACAATTGCCAGGGCCCCGCGAAAAACTCATTCTATTCTCCCAAGAAGCCAATTGCATTTGGGTAGATTAGGCTCCTTTATTTCTACTAACATAAGCAATGGCTGACATTCATTTTTAAAAATTTACATTTATTGCGATTGTGAAAACTACTCAGATATTTCAAGCTCCATTACTTCCAAACAATCTGAGTCAGTTTTTCAACTCGTTTCCAACTTGATAAAAGATTGATGGAACATCGGTGATATTTGATTCAACAATTGTAGTTATCCCATACAATACAATTTCATCCAGTAGACGTCGATATAACATCATCAGGTGGATGTACTGTAATCCAGCAGACGTCTCATTTTAGTCCAGCTTAGACCAGCTTAGGCACATCAAATATCCACCCATTTTACGTCCATTGTACGTCTACAAGATGTCGGCATCGGACGATTCATGGTTCAAATTTGGATGTATTCATACGCACTACTCTATGTAAGGTAGTTCCCATGGATGTATTTTAGATGAGGCTTATTATCTAATGAATGCTTTCTATAGTATCTTAGTTTTTATCCACTAGACAATGTGAAAATAATTAATTTTTAATTAATATAATATTTTTTAATTTGTGTGTGTGTATATATATACACTACTGGCCATTAAAATTACTACACCAAGAAGGAATGCAAATAACATTACGATATTTATTGGACACATACATTATAGTGGAAAGAACAAGTGATTAGATTTACAGGAAATTAGGATGTACAGATCTTGAGAAATCAGTACCCAGAGCAGCCACCTTTGGTTGCAATAACAGCTTTTATCCGCCTAGGCATGGAGTCAAACAGAGATTGTATGGCATTTACGGGGATCTCATTCCATGCAGCATCAGCACTATGCCACAGTTCATCGACTGTAGTGGATGGTGAGTGATGGCGTGCCAATCGCTCGGCAACCATTGACCACACGTTCCCAATTGGTGACAGATCAGGAGAACGTGCTGGCCAGGGTAAAAGTGGAACCTGTTCTGTATCAAGGAAGTTCATAACAGTACGGGCAACATGCGGTCGTGCATTGTCCTGTTGAAACAAAGCATTAGGGAGGCCTCGAAGATAGGGCAGAGCCACGGGCCTTAACACATCGGAAATATAACGGTTGCTGTTCAAAGTGCCGGTAATGTGAACAAGAGGTGATAGAGACGTGTATCCAATGGCAACCCATACCATCACTCCAGCAGATTGGCCAGTATGGCGATGTCCAATGCAAGCTGGCAATGCGCGTTCTCCACGATGCCTCCAAAAACGGATGCGGCCATCATGGTCCTGTATACAGAACCGAGATTCATCTGTAAAGATGACGTGATGCTATTCCCGCGTCCAGGTTCGTCGCTGATCACACCATTGAAGGCGCTCCTGTCTGTAACGCAGCGTCAATGGTAGCCGAAGCCATGGTGACGCCGTGCAGACAATCCATGCTGTTGCAAACGTCGTCGAACTGTTCGAGCAGAAATTTGTTGCCTTGCAAATGACTCCATTTCTCGACTCAGGGTTCGTGACGTGGCTGTACGATCCCTTGTAAACATGCGGATAAGATGTCTGTCTTCTCTACTGTTAGTGATGGGGGGGTCTCTGACATCCTGCATGACGTTCCGTATGATTGTCTAGAACCCATCGATTCCATATTCTGCTAAAAGGATCTCGATTGACGCGAGCAGCAATATTGCGGTACGATAGACCGCAAACCCGGTAGGCTATAATCCTTCCTTGATCAAAGTCAGGCGCGTGCTGATAGGTATTTCTTCTTCTTACACGAGGCATTACAACAACTTTCTTTGCTGAAAACAACGTTGAAACGGAAATTGAGTATGAGAAAACTGCTGTCAAATCTCTGGTTTTATACACATTGTAGATGTCACTACTGTCGCCTGCTTTGTATGAATGCGCTGAAAATCTAATCATTTGCATATCACAGCAAGTTCTACCTGTCATCCAAATTTCACGTGTGTGGTATACCGTTTTCCTGGTGTAGCAATTTTAATGGCCAGTAGTGTATATATATATATATATATATATATATATATATATATATATATATATATATATATATATATATATATATATATATATATATATTTTACTTATTTTAAATTTAATCTCATCCTCGGGTATATAAATTTGTCATTCTCCTCTAACTGAAAAGGAAAACAAAATTTAGAATTTATAAATGAAGTACTTTTTTATCTCTTAAAATATTTTTAATTCAACTTTATCAACTAAAGTAATTAAAGCATAACATAATAAAAATATTTAAAATATTATAAAAAGCTAACTATTTATAAAACCAATAATTTTTTCAATTTATTTGAAACTAGTTTCAGCCCATCATAAGCAATTTTTTATGGATAGCAGAATAGCATATGAAGAACTTACTATAGAAAAAATGAATTTCCAATCAACATTTAATAATAAATAATTGAGATTTACTGTGATGAGAAATGCGTACATCTTTTTTAATAACATTCAAATTAGATCAATAAAGAAACAAATATTTAATAGAACTAAAAATCAGGTTATTGTGTGAAACGTAGATTCCATTCACTTTATTTTTGCCTGTAAAGTCCTTGAAGTCTACAAAGAAAGTGAATTACTACAAAATAACTTAAAAAGGATACAATAAAAAAACAGAATAATATTGATATTTCTGTTTAAAACTAAATTAGAGAATCATTTATTAAATCAAATAAATCAACAAAATTTGAATGGAAATACACATATAATATTCATTCCAGAAACTTTGTTCGTTGCTCTGTTTATGTATGCATTTTACTTTTAATTTCACTTAGAGCATGCTTCTTAACTTCCTTTCAGGGTATACACATAAAAGCAAAAGGTTTGAATTTCAGAAATAAAATGTTTACCTGTGATTTCAAGAGACTAATGTATTTATAATAATTTTAGGTCTTAATTTTCAAACAAATATTTCTTAGTTTTAAGTCTAATAAAAAAAATTATAAATAAAATTGAGAAATATATCAAAGTTTTTTTTTAAACTTACCTATATATATATTAATAAAGTTTATTTAATTGCACTATACTAAGGAAAAATATATTACTTTAGTTAGTTACTAATTTCATTTTTTACAATAAACTAAATTTTTCTCTTACAAAAAGGTTTTAACTATATTGATTTAAAAATAACTTTAGTAGAAATGAAATCAATGCATTAAGATTTTCATTTGCTATTATGATTTATGATTATTTCCTGAAAATGAGCATTCTTATATTATTTGCTTTGATTTATAAAGTGTTATTAAAAATTAATTTATTTTTAAGATCATTTATTAGGATCAGATGGAGATTTTGTAAGGCTATTATACAAAACAATAATACAAAAAATGCAGCATTACAAGTAGTATGGAAGTAAGAAATTTTGTTTACAAATTAAGTGAACACAAAATCTTATAGAAAATCACATTCACAGAATATTCAAAATGATAAATCACTGAAGATGTAAGCAATTCATACTAAATCATTTTACATAAAGTTTTAAACATCATATTTCATTAGAATAAAAAAAATTCTTACCATGAGTGTGTAAATCAATACTTCAATTTCTAGAACCTTTAGTAGACAACTAATTCAAAATGTTATTCTAGAAGATCTGGTATAGGAAATAACATATCTTTCAGTAAACTACAAAATATAAAAATTAATTTTCAAGTATACATTTTAATAGCTCTTCATTTGAAATATTAGTTTAGCATACATTAAAATAATTGGGTGATATAATTTTTTTTTGATAAGTATCAAAATCTTGAATTATGGATTTAAAATTTGATAATCAATAAAAAAAATCAGATTTTTACTTCAACAGTAAGAAGTATTTTATTCAAACATTAAATATTAGAATTATAAGATAATCCTAAAAATAAATTTTATAAATTTGAATCAAATCCTAATAATTAATCTTTATCTTGTTAAGATCACGAGATAAATATACAAGTCTTTATTTGATAAAATAATAAAATAAAAGTAACTTTGGAGAAAAAAACATTTTGAATTGAAGGACACAGAAATGGTTTTTTATTAAGAAAAATATTTTACAGTATAATAAATTTTCTTCCAGCAATTTTCATCCTGTTTCCAATATCTGCATTTTTTCAGCCTAAAAATAACTGGAAAATTTAATGATCTAAAAAAATTATTACATTCTTCTATCAAGCACATTTTATAAATAAAAGCAATATGTACCTTTTAACGTTAATTTAAAAAATTTTCAAATGTAATTTTTTAAAGTAAAAATTCACTTAAACATGGTTGTGTGTGTGGTTTTCTACACTTAAAAACTTTATTCAGTTTTTAAACCTTATTTCTACTATGACTTCTTTGGAATAAAAATAAGTTATTTAAAATTACTAAAACATAATTAATCGATAAAAGGTATCGAATCGATAAAAGGAAAAAAGCTATTTTTTTAAACTTTCTTCGTTAGATACTTCTTAATGTAGAAATAAACGTTTGTAGGCTGTGAAGCAAAAGATAATTTAATAATTATGGTAGCAATAAACAAAAATAATTACAGTTGCACTTAATTACCTACTTTTAATATATGTCTAGATAACATCCATTATGAATGTCTTAATTACATCCACCGTGGACGTCCAAATTACATCTATCATGGACGCATAAATTACATCTATTACAGATCCAATTGTTAATACTCCAAAACTCGTCCATCGTGGATGTCAATCCGACGTTCCTATATACTCTACAGAAAACCATCCAGTCTTACCATGGACGTCAAAAAGACGTCCATGGTAATTTTGGACTCTATAAATCTTTAAAAGACTTTTAATAGATGAGTAAGTTGTATGGGATGGGTTGTCCAATTGAGAAAAGACCTGGCTTAATTCCAGGTCATTTCTCAAATTCAAGGCCTTTAGGTCATTGACATATGACGACACTGGAGTCAAAGGTCTCGAATTTAGGATTCAATCTATTTCGGTAACTATCGTAAGAAATTCTTCGGAATTTACATTGGCCTTTCTTGCACCCGTAAATAGATGGTTATGGGACTTAACTCCTGTCTCTCTCCCAGAATCCACCAAAATTTGCAGCTCCAGGCGAGATAAAGGACCATTTAATTTGTTCATAGGTTAGGAACTTACTTAGTCCCTCATCCAGATGGTTTATTAACGTATACAATCGCTTATGTTCTCACTGTAAACCCATTAATTTTTTCCATTGTCGGAGAACAAAGTCCTGCATTTGCTACGTTAAGCAAAGAATATTTTCAAAGCTGAAATAAATGCCTGTGACGTTAAGTCTCAAACTATCTCAATTTTAATAGTTTTAGGGACCATATAGACAAAAATAGCAACATAAATCTTATGAAGTGTACCTTTTCTTTGATTTCTATACCTAAAAATAAATGGTCCTCCAAAATATTCACCAATATTTATAAATGAAGGACTACAGTAACTCTCTCCTGAGGAGGATTTCCCATTAATTGCTCTACTACCATAGCCTTGTTATTTGTACAATTTTCCTTACCACGTTTCTGCCATTTATAGCCCAAAGTTTTTCTCTTGTGTAATACAAGGGAGACTGTATTGTTGTCCAATAGGAAAATATTTTTTGTGGAAATGTTCCATAATTAAGTAAGTTCATTTACTTTTTGCCGGAAGAATAATTTGGTGATTTTTTCTGCTAACGTATATCGAAATTTTGAAGACGCCTTCCAATCCTGATGATGTCATAATTTAAAGAACCTTTACCTGGAAGGGGTTTACTTCCCTTTAAGGCCTTATATTCCTTTCTAAATTCTGTTAATTGAACACTGGAAATTAAATTCATTTCTGCGAAATGAAATTCTTCACTGGAGATCGGCTCATGAGCTTATCATCCCTTGATTTAATATTGTGAAGAAATCCGAGACAAAAGCATAAAATTCTAATTAGTTTAACATAGATATTGGTGACCTTAAGAATATGGCCTAAAATTAAATTATATAAAAAATCCATTATTATATAATAAAGCCTCAAAAATTATTATTAATGTTCTAATTAACTTAAAATTATGTAACCAATATAAAAATATATATACCTATTAGCTTCATTTTGTCATGATTTGTTTAGCATTGAAAAACTTTTTTTTAGCTTTATAATGAGATGCTATAGCTGTATTTCTATTCAAATGCCTAATTCGTATCAATGTATTTAAGCGACAGTCAGTTTATAGTAGGAAAAGAATATTCTATTTCCTTTATTAATGTTGCAACGACATTTTCCTTCTAAAAAAATGTGTCGTCATGAAAAATTCCTTTTATGGTTTTGTAGAAATAGTAAGTCCTTCCGTAGAAACTAAAATAATACAATTTTAAGGATTAAGCATCTCGATTGCATTTTTTGATATATTTCAAAGTGATATATCTTTAATTTTATAAGCAACGTGCCACATTAACCATAGCTTCTTCTTCAAATAGAAATACATCACACTTTGGATTGTAAGAGGCAAGTCCTTTTTCCCAAAGTAATGGAAAAGGATCGATTAGGAATTCAAGATTTAACTCATCCCCTTGAGAAAAAAATGGATCATTTCTTATTTCACTCGTTCTTCATTTTCCAAGGAGTTTGCTTTCAGTGACAAATTAAGTTATTTGTGAGTGACCAATGAGTTTTTTTAAACAAATAATTACGTCAGAAAGAAAAAGATGCATCTTGAGTTATGTCTATTTGTTAAATATGATTTATGAGTTTCAAATCTTCATAGAGAAAATAAATCCGTAAAAAAACTGAGAGATTTGAAACAATAATTCTCTTTTCTAAAAAAGTAAAACATTATTTTTTTAAATACACGTAAATTAAAGAAATCAAGGAGGAAGTTATCAAAGTTTCTTTTTGAGCTTCAAAGTAATTTTGCATTCCAGAAGCGGCATTTAAAGGCTTGTTACTGCGGGGTATTGGTATAAAAATGTTCATAATATCAAATAAATTACCTATCAATGAAAAGAATGCAGCCGCTTTCGTGCTACCAGCGAAATCCATTATAGATTTAGTAGTAGTTTCTGAAAACAGAGTTTTTCAGGTGCAAACATTTTGTCTTTCGTTTCCATTAATAGTTAGAAGTAGGGACTTTAGCTTATGACAAATTATGTCACCGATATCTGTATTCATTACCTCATTCAAGATTTTAAAATTTATTAAGGCATCTTTGCGACCATTCTTTCTAAAATATTTGATTTACTTTTGGAAATCGGTGAAATATCGTGTGTTTTCCTTTAGTATTTTGATATGTATCTGAGCACGTAACAACAACACACCATGCCACGATTTCCTTTTTAAAAAATGCACTTTCTAAAATTAAAATATGAACAGATAACAAGGCAAAATGTAATACAGTAGCGATTAAACACAAACAAGCATACATAATGCCAGTCAGTTGAGGTCTAGTGACGAAGTCACGCTTTTCCCCTCAAAGTAGAACCCCTTAATTACCCAGGCTGATGCATGAGATTTCCACTGTCCAAATCTTGGCGACAGTAATGTATCTCTATGGGTTTTTTTTCTAATTGCCAAGAGAAATAAAGGAATTTCAAGCAAAATTTTCAAAATTTTTTGCAACCAAACGTTGGATGTAGGCCATAAGATTATTTTGTGGGTCATTAAATAAGAAACGTTTAAACCATTAATAGTCGAAACTATTTTATGATGTTTATGGTTTGCTACTTTTCCTTTTAAATCGCCCTTTTGGAACAATCTGAGTTTGCTTATTTTAGTAAAAACTTACGTGTTAAAAAATAATATCAATATTCTTAAGATAAATAATATATTTTATAATTATTGGAAAAGAGCTTATTTAAATGTAATTAAGTTTAAATTTAACATCTTATTACATGGTATCTTGTTCTAAGTGTGTGTTTATCATTTTATTTATATCTGAATTACATAGCTTGTAAATTAATTTTGTTATGTTTTTAAATTTTGTATTTTTCCGCCACCAAACACATTTAGCGTTATAAATCCTTTATTTTTCTGTAGAATTTATTATAGTTTTAATCATAATGAGTATTTTTTATTTTATTTGGCACCAAATTATTAGCAGTATAAGTTTTCGGAGGAAAAATTGCCGCTGCAGATTATTTTTTCTTTTGCTCGAAAAAAGGGGTTATGGACGAAGCGCTGAGGATTATATACTTGAAATTAAGGTAAATAAAATGTGTAAGATGCATAGTATTTTTACTACACAGTTCCGAAGCACACTACTGTAATTTCAAGTGTTTTTAGCAAGTACTAAACATCAATGTTTTCCTAAATTTTTAATTTAAAAGTTAGTTCTTTAATTTTAAAATAAAGGATTTTAGTGTTGTATTTTAATGTATAGTTCTTGTATTCAATTAACCAGATGCATGAGTATTTTTTTATACCAAAGTAACTCATAAAAATTGATGCATACCGAATTTGTTAACTTTAACAACAATCGCAATTCATGTGCATATTCAGTTTTCTTTCGTATTGTGCAAAATTGATCGATTTGTTTGTGAGATTTTTCAATAAAAATCTTTTTCCTTCATAACTTGTTTTTACATAATAATGTATTAAAAAATACATTAGCGGCAAATATATATAAGAGAATTTTTTAAACAAAATAGATTTTTTTTTGACAAATTTTCTTTTCTTATCAACATTTTCATCTTGATTTTCGATTCTTTAGAAGATGAAAAAAAATCTTTAAATAACTGGTAAGAAAGTGTTCTTTAACAATTCCTACCACTAATTTAAATATTTTTCATATTAAAGACAGTATACGCAAAATAAATGAAATCATTTAGTTTTATGAGACATATGTATAAAAATAATAATTCAAATTATGAATTCCTAGTGGTTACTGCTCCAGCATTTGATTTCCACTGCAAGCGTCGATGTCTGTAATGGTTCAGAATAAACATTGAACTGTTTGTCCTAATTTAATGAGCTCTTAATTGCAATGAATGGTTGTTGAGCAAATAACAAAATATGAATTCTTAAAGATTTGCTCACAATAATGCAGTATATCAATGAATTTTCAGTTTAATCAAGAAAATAAGTTTAATTCTTTGTCCACAGAAATTCTAAAACATTTTCATTCTAAAAGGCTACATTATGATTGTAAATTTAAAAGTTTTTTCTTATGTTTAACAAGATACCAAAAATTCATTAAAATTAACTATAGCTTTTTAGTCTCTTTTAGTCTCCTAACCCAACCTATGAATGAATAATTTGTTTCTCTTACCAAATCTCGATCAAAGAAAATTCTCTTCAGTTATCTGGCAACTTATTCCAAAGACCACATGTGTGCAATGATGCTGAAGATAATAAAGAGTTAAAATGTATTGAAATTTGATAAATATGGAATAGTTATACAAGTTTATGCATAAATTCAGACCACCCGCAAATAAAATATACCACAACATACATTTTAAAATATTTTTTGAAAATTATTTAAACATAAGTCATTGTTTTTATAATTTTATTTTGGTCCACCCATCAGCGGTTCTATTTATGCTTTGAAGCCTATAAAAATTCTGAACATTATTTGCAACTTTAAAAGCGCAATTGGAATTTTAACGCTAAATTATCTCATTACTTAAAGAAACACCAATAAATAGTTTCTAGAATTATAATCTAAAACGTTTCAATAGATAAGACTATAACAGTGAATTTAAAATTAATCATAGAAAATGGAAATGAATAGTTAATTGCTATGAAAGATTTTCAATGAAGGAACCAGAAATTTTTAAAAATATGTGTTCAAGATTGTTTGTCAACACTAAAGCAAATCTTTATAATCGAATTTTTAAAAAGTATATTCAAATAAGCTTGTATTGATTTATAACCTTTAATTTTGATCACAGAACTAATGTAGCTTAACTAGATTCATTTGAAACTGAAAATATCAAGTTTGTTATTCCTAGCTTCAAAAATATCATACAACAAGCTAAGATTATGTAATGAGGGGTTGTTTCATAATGTACCAAAGAAAATAAATTTTTTTAAAAATTACTTTGAAACAAATTACTAGTCCGAATCATTCATTTTAATTGGAAAAGAATAGTGAATAAATGTAGTTTATTAAAGGAAAATTATCTTTCAAAGCATTTAATATTTTTTGCAACATTAAAAAACAATATTCAAGTAGTTTAAAGTTATTTATATTACATATTTAAAATTTTTCTTAACAATTTTATTTTTAATTATTGTAAAGAATATAGTAACATTTATTAATTATTTCTAAAACTTGCAAATAGCCATTAGAAAATAATAATTTTTCATATAGCGTTAAATTTTAATAAATACTTAAAGGTAATAACTATTTCAAATTATGGAAAAATTAGTTACTTTTTATTTATCTATTAAACATAAACTAGTATCTCTAATATCCAATGTTAAAGTAAGAATAGGCATTACTTACAAACTTTAAATAGTTGTAATATATTTTAATATTTTCAATTAACAAATATTTCATCACGTATACATATTTTATATTTGCAGTACTTTCTTGAAAATAAAAATAAGAAAATGCTAAATAACAATATGGAAAAATTAAGATAACATCACAAACATTTTTCTACAGTAATCATTTACACATTGTAATTTTTTGGCAAAATTATATTCGATAAATTAAAATATAAATACTATTACAGGCAATAAACATATTATACAAAATATTATCACTTATAATACAAAATTGAACAGATGGAAACTCAAAATTATACATAAATATACATTACGTAAACAGCCTAAAAGTAATAGGTTTTTTAATATATACATTATAATTACGAAGCCCATTCAATAAACTGTAGGCTGCATTCATGTTACATAATCAAGGTAACCTGAGAAAACTCTGAAGCACCTACCGACCAAAAGCAGTTTAGAACTATCATACAGTATACAAGATACAACTTGAGATATATTAGCATCATAATAGGCTTTATTGCCATTACTTTGCACCGGTTCAATTTTCATCTCTGTAAATGATGAAGCTGTTTCATATGTCATAAATTCTTGTGGTGTTCTTTCTGGTCTGATGGAGAACCTCTTTAAGAGAAATATTTTTCAAGGAAGCTATTTCCTCAGCAACAAATATCGCCATTCCAGGATCAGCAACAGAGGTTTCTTTGGAAAGCTGGAGGAAAAAATCATTTTTTAAGACAAACTGAATGGTGAGTTTTAATATATAATACAAGAACAAATCAATTACATGGAAAAAATATAAAATATATAAAGTAAAACTTACTGCTGTGGGTACAAAGAAAGGAGCATCAGTTTCAAGCAACAGTCGGTCAAGTGGTATTTTTCTAACTACTTCATGCACTTCAGTGGCACTTGCAAATGTCACCAGATTAGTAATCCCTACACACATATTAGAGAAAACACTGAGGTACTTTTCTGCTATTGTCCATTGATCTGTGAAGCAGTGAAGATGAATTGGATAATCCTCAGGTAGCATCTATTTTAAAAGAAAGAATAATATTATTATACACTGATAATGTATATATATATATATATATATATATATATATATATATATATATATATATATATATATATATATATATATATATATATATATATATATATATATATATATATATATATATTAGCCAATAATTCAGCAGAATTAAAAAAGGAAAATGGAAAATTTTTAAATGAAAAAAGTTTGTTTTCATATTTTTCATATTTATCGCAAAAACTTTATGTTTTAAGGAAAATCATAAATAACACATTTTAATTATTTTTAAAAAAAAAGAATCTAAGATTAACTAAGTAGAAATTAAGACATACTTACATCTTTCATAATGGTCAAACAATCCTCATAAGCATCTCTGCAATGAATTACTAAAGGAAGTCTCTGTTTCAAAGCAATCTTTATTTGACGTCTAAAAACATCTTTCTGCTTGTCCTGAGGACACATGGATCTGAAACATTAAAAATTGAGATTCAATAACTAAAATCTCTAAAGATAAATACTTTTAATTAAAATAAATTTGGATATAACAATTTTAATTGCACTGATATACTTTACTTACTTTTCAGAATAATCCAGTCCTATTTCTCCCAGAGCACGAACTTTTAAATGACTCAAGGCGATGACCAAATCTTTTTCAATCCTATCATTGTAGTATGAAGCATCTTTAGGGTGACAACCAAATGAAGCATAAACATTTTCTTCTGTTAATTGTTTCGTCCACACCTTAAACTGAAAAGAAAATTCCAGAATTTAAAATTTCATTCAGGAAAAGAGTACATCATGTGTAGCACAGAATCTGAATATAAAATTAATGATTCTTTAAATAAGAAACTTACTTTTTTAAATGATAATGGTTTACAAAACACAGCAACACAGCCTCCGTAACTCTGTGGATATGCTTGTTTATTTTTCTTCACATAATCAGCATAATTTCCTTTAAATTGTTTCTTTTCCAGGAGCAAGTCTAGATGACAGTGAGAATCAATAAAAGATTCTTCATTAAAAGACAGAAGTCTCTCAACAGATGGAGAAATAGTTAATCCAAATCCTTTGGTGCTTTTAGGAGATATTGTTGAAGATAAAGTTCCACTTGATTTTGGAGACTTTTTGGAAGGCCTATAAAAATATTGAACATATATATAAATCTGAATAAATCCTTTAAGCAATAATCTATATTTTAAAAAGAAAATGTTTAGTGAAAATAATTGTATAATTTTTAAAACACGATATTAAATATTTGATAAAACTTTTATAGATAACAATTTTTTCTAATGTATAAAATTTCTCTGTGTGAAGTAAGAATGTACGTACTATAATATTTCATTAGAATAACAGTTATTAACAATAACTATTATTTTAAAGATATAAGTAAAATATTAAACATATTATTTCTCTGAAAAGCATTTATTCGAAATGATTATATTGGTGGATTTAATCAATTTACAATATTAATAAGATTTCGCTCTCTATCTTATAATTAACTTACTAAAACTAAATTAAGAAATAAAGAAAACAAGTGCATATAAAGACTACACTGAATAACACATTTGAATATCATAGTAAATAATCTAATCAACTCCTAAATTTGATTGTACTGAAAAATACTTGTAATGAATATCATAAGTTGAACAAATTCATTCACAAACATTCTTTGTTTTTTACACACTATTGAAATTTATTTTTCTTGCTAAAAATTACTCTTTTATAAACCCTCAAGAGACAAGTCCTAGTCTATGGCTCAGATGCCTGGTTTTTAACAAGAAAATGGAATACTTAAAATGATCTTTTTTAAAGAAGACCTCTCCAAAGTATTATTGGTGACATAGAAGAACTTAAGTTAGTTCAAGAAGAATCCTTAACATCAGAACTTGGACTACCCTGGTCTCTGAATCTAAATATAAAGGAAAAGTATGCAAAAGTATAACTATATTCTGTTTATGATTATTTTTTGGATTCTGTGTAAAATCGGGTGCCCCTTTGTTTGGAAAGAATTTGGCGATAAAATTAAATTTCTGGCAATCCCGTTATTTTTACCTGTTTTACTGACATAGTTTTAGGTTTTCCATATTTTTCTTGCCTTTTATTGACGTAAATATCGTCTATTAATATTATTGATTCTTTTTCATTAATAAGGGATATTATTAAAATTTAACTGTTATTGTAATTAACTGCTTAACTGTCTGTCCATCATTGTAATTTTCGCAACACATTTTGTTATTTTTTGTCGAACGGTTGTTGGAATTTCGGTTGCCATTATTCTCCTGCAAATTAGAATGTCTGGAAAAATTAATATGAGTGCTTTGAGAGAATTGGAGGAAAAAGGTAAGAACGCTTACACTAATACTATAGAAGGAATGTGGACCCAGATCAAACGACGTTTCAAGTGACATGTATCGATCAATCCAGCAAAGACATGTTTGATTCGCACTAAGCAGAATTTTTGTGGAAGAGGTGCTATGCGAACTCTTTGGAAACAAACCTGTTCAGGAATTTCAGGATTTGTTCAAGAATTTCAGGATGTGCGTGAGAGACACCTGCCCACCTAAGTTTAGTGATGTGGAGGCATAAAAAATGTATAGATAACTGCATTAATTTTTATTTCTTTAATGCTTCTGGCACTGTTTATTAAATTGTTGAAAATTAATTTTATTTCTATGATTTGTGTAGTAACGCAATGGCCGCTTTGTTAGTAAGATCTTAATGCAAAAAAAATAATAAAATAAATGGCCAATCAAATGCGCACGCGATTGTAAACTTTTAGCATTTTTTTAAATACTAATATCAGTTTTTCTTAATAAAGAAACTCAAAATACATTAAAATTAAATAAATAAAACATGGGAAGAACATATAAAACCCTTCAAAATAAGACTGACATTTCACTCCCAAGTTAACATAAATTGTAAATTTAAAAAATACTATAACTTTCTCTTTTTTAAAATAGATAAGATAATTTGTTGTTGTTGTTGTTGCTTATCCTCCATGTCTGACGGAGTCAGACTAGATCCACGAGTTCGTTGACTTTAAGGAAGTCGAAAACTAAAAGAGGATTGCTATAAGATAATTTAAAACTTATGATTGCAGTTATTTAATTAACCAAGAAAATTACGTTGCAAAAGAAATTAATCACAAATTAGAATTTTAATTAAATTAAATGTAATGAAACATCAACAATACTTCGATAAAAATTTATGTTTTCATCTTTTAAAAGAAATTTTTTTAATAACAAAAAAGAAAGAAGTACATACCAGTCAAATGTATATCCAGATGCATCGTTTATAAAAGTTGGCTTGAACTCCACATAATTTACTAGTGTATGTTCAAATGTTGAATGGTCAGATACATTCTTCAATGCTAATGGACCTTTTTTACCTGAAAATATACAGAAATATCATTAGCATAAATTTAATTAAGTTTTAGATTGTTAAATGTAACTAAATTAAACTAGTAAGAAAGAAAAATATTATAACTTGAATAAATAAAAATATAAAAAAATTCTTCACTTACTTGAATGTTGGTTTCTATTTTCTTGATGTAAATTCTTGGGATTTATCAGGATCAAATTTTCCTTATCATAACAATAGTCACTTTCTGTAGAAGGAGAACATTTAGGTTTTGGTGAAGATATAAAAAGCTCTTCTTCACTATAAGCTTCAGTTACTGGCATAAAAGCAGAATCAGACAATGGAGTTGAGAGAAAGAGGTAGTTTCCAAAATCATTACTCAACTCATTCACTGCCAATGAAGTTTTAGGTACTGGTGGAAGAATATAAACTTGCTCATCAGCATCATCAAAAGGAAATTCCAATGAAGAAAGATAACCAGAGCTAGAAGATGGAGAAGTTGAAAAAGTACACAGCTCATGACTTTCATTCATGAAGTCTTCAAAAGGAACAGGAGGAAAGATAACAGGCTCTTCTTCGTTATCAATCAAGTATTCAGGAAATCGGTATCCAGAACTAAAAACAGGTAAATCTGTAGCAGGTGGTGAAGGTAAATTCCAATTATTGGATAGACTGGCACACCATGGTTCACTCGGTTTAGGAGCAAAGATTTCTCCATAATCCGCTACATCATTCAATTCATTCCTGGCCATATAAGAATCTCTTTCTTGTAAGTCAGAACTGCTTTTACAAACAGGATTATTCTTCTTGATGCCTTTAAGGGCTGCAAGAAATTAATATAGGTAAGTAAGACAAATAATTCTTGAATATAACTCAATAGCAACTATTTTTAAATTAAATTTTGTTTTGAAAAAATAAAATCCCAGCATGCATACCATGTTTGGCGTGTTTTTCAAGTGTTGCGAAGTTGCTGCCAACAATGTGCTTTTACAATTGTTAACAAGAAATGTCTTTAGCATAAACACAGAAAATGGCGAAGACGTTAGCACATCATGAAAAGTATATAACTCATAAAAAAACTGAAAATAATTGAAAAGAATTAACCCACCATTACAGATAACAAACTATCATCCTGCCAAATGCCATTTAATCAACCGTGTTACATATACCAGGATTAAGTCTCCTAAACTAAAATACTTATGAGTATTAAAAATAAAAACTGAATCTTTTAATCTGTATTTATAATTTTAAAAATGTTCCCGAATGTACAAAATACAAAAAATGAGGTACACTACTCATTTGCAGTCAAAGTAGTAGATAAAACAAAATTCAGGAAATGATTTTCAAAAAATTTCATGACATTTTTAGAACAATCTTTTAACTTATTAATAAAATAAAAGATGAAAAATCCCTATTGATAGCATATAAACTTTATATTTGTCAACATAAATTAAAATTTTTAAACTACAAGTTTTAAACTTTTAATTCTTTAAACTATTTAAAGATAATCTTGTTATAATCATTATTAATATATTTAATATAACAAATTGTTTACCTTCTTAGAATATATCTACCCACAATCTAAAGATAAAATCTATGGCATTCAAGATTTTTTTAATTTTTCATTTGAAGATATATTTTTCGAAATCCTTACAGCCTTTATTCAATATGCGTAGCATAATATACCATATGAATTTTCTATATTTTAACACAATACCATAAATTGTTACGTACAAAAAATTTAGTTAAGTTCAATAAGTAATCAATACTTAAAATTTTCACACTCTTCTTAAACTCAGTGCATGTAAATTGGTTAAATTGAGCTAAGTTAAAAATACTTGATAAATTTTTTGTCCAACAATGGTAGATAAAACATCAGTTTGAATGCTAGGTTGAAATTTTATGGTTATTTAAAAAAAACATAAAATGACTATATTTTGGGTGAAAAATTTTTAAAAATGCAATTTAATCAGGTTTCTAAAATCACTTACAATAAATTAATAGTTACGAAAATTTGTTTAAACTATTAATGACCAAATTTTTATTATAGTAACTGGTATATTAAATATGATAAAATATATTTTCTTTTTATTTGATATAAGAGTCATTAGCTATTTTCATTGCTTAATTTACTAGCATAATCAAACAAATCATTTTTACAGCTTTAATCCTTTCAAAAAAACATTAATAAATACTATGTAGCTAGTGAGTTTGCTGTTCAATGGCCATTTTTTACATATTAGACTGGGGCCAATAGTTTAAAGTGTATTTTGAATCATTACAAAACCAATCAGCGAAAATAAAATATATCAATATAAACATAAGATAAAAACATTGGCACGTTGTCAGAGTTAACAAATGTCTAGATAACTGGAAGAATTAATGAAATTTTCATGCACCCATGCCTAAAACAGGAATCGAACCCACTAACAATGGAAATGGACGCCAGAGTGCCAACCATTTGATTGCCAGCTCAGAAATCATTTTTCATTTCTAAATAAAATAATAAATGTGACATACTGACATTAAACTTTCTTCTTCCTTCAAATTATCCCTTCCTATTACTTTAAATATATATGCTTTATATTTAAAGTAATAGGAAGGGATATATATACTTTATATAATGATATACTTTAAATATTTTTACATTCTTTAATTTTATTTCAAGATGCTAAAAGAACTGAAAATGAAATTATAAAAGCTAAATGCATTACATTTCATATAAAAAATTTTTTGTTACAAGTTGATACTTTTGCAAAACAATTTTACTCATAATGTCAAATTATAAAAAAATGCATCAGAAAGGATTATTTGTTCTGAAATATCTTTATTAAAATCATAAGATATTGATATTTTACTTTTCCTTAGCAAATACTTAAGCTTCTTTCATATTTGAATCATTTAATATGCAAAAAAAAAAAAAAAAAAAATGAGGATCAACTAAAAAAACATAATTATCAATGCTAGATAAACTTTTAGAAAACTCTAATTTCCTCATTAAATTAATCTCATTTTATTATTACATTCAATATTTTGAAATACAAAATCAAAAATTTAAGAAAAGCAGACAGTAAAATCAGGCATGAAAAACAACGCTAAAATTCAATTTAAAAGTTGTTTATAATATTAATCAAAGTTTCCTTATAAAGTGACATAAATAAAGCTTCTTATCAAACTGATATAATCTCATTAATCTTTATAATAATAATAAAACAGTAAGCAACTATTTGAAAAATTCGTTACAATTGATAAATGTGATATAATTTACACGATTGTGTTTATTTAATAAATTATGATTTTCAAAAAGCTAGTAAATCATTTTATAATAGAAAAATTTACTATCAAATATACATTATAATTTAATATTTAAAAAGTTTTAAAAGGATACTTTTTTCAGGAAATCAATTTGCATTCAGAAAGGAACATAAAACAATTGCCAACAATGCCAGGACGATTGGAATGCATAAATATCAATACATAACAAAAAACATTTCTCGATAACGCCATGCAAAAATTTTTATTAGATATCTGAGCAATAGGTAAGAAATTATTTTATTGGATTTTAGCATTGATTTTTATGGATTACCATTGATTTTACTAGTTAGGAACAGCCCTGTAAAAATCTTGCAATTGCTTTATTCCAACAAGATGAATTTTATAAATAAGAGTAATATCTTATTCTCTGGTTCTTGCTAAGTAATTTGGTGAAAATGATTGCTCCAAAAGCTCTCAGAACAGAAAAATACCGACAACTATAAAATCTTTTTAGGGCCACTTAAAATTAAAAAGAATACAATTAAATCCAAAATCTTAACTAAGCGATGAATGAAAAACTTATTTACAACAAAAACTAAAAAAATATAATATAAAATAAATAAAATATAGGATTACATTTAAATTATACAAAATCCTAAATAGTTAAAAAAAATTAAAAGGTATCAACAAAATGTTATTGTATTACTTACCATTGCCAAATATCTTAACGCTTCCTTGAAATCCACTTCTATTCATCGAAGTTACAGCAGAATTTCTCATCCTAAAAAAAAATTCAAATATACTTACATTTAGGACAATTTGGTATTAGGATAATAAAAATAAAACAATAAAATTACCGACATTTTTCAGAAAAATAAGTTTATGCTTAGGTTATTTATTTAAAATATATCTTTAATATAATTGGATCTCTTACATGTTATAAATAAAGAAAACTTTTACATTTCGTTGGCACTAACTTATTTTTACAAAATTTCAGAAATCATACAGATCTTAAATATGTTGAATGTAAGCAAAAAAATAGCTCTAACTATAATAACTGACTACTGAGCAATATTTTAAAATCAATAACTAATTATAAGATGATTATTATTAATAGGCAACCTTAAAATAACTTACGAAAAATTGGCTAACTATGCTGGTAACTTTTTAAATTCAAAAATTGTTATAATCAAGCCAGGTAATGTTTTATATATATAAATTTATCAAATGCAGAATAATCCATCAGCACATATTAGATCATTTATTAATTTAATTTAAAATTGAAATTTACACTAAAAAATTAAAATAATTTAATACATGCATGATTTCCGATGATAAATACAAGAATAATTTGATTAAGAAATTAATAAAAAGTAAGATTAAGTTTTTTGCTTAACATTAAAATTAAATCATTTAAGATTGATAATTAGTACATCGACTGTAAATAATTAAAATCGACGTGGTTTTAAAATAATTAGAAAATTAAAAATCATAATGTAGGATTTGATTAACTGATCTGAATACTTCATTCTTTCAAGAAAAAATGCATAGCATAAATATAAAATAAGTCATTACAAAACTACAAAATTTTTTTAAAGATATAGGTAGATCAGAATGAATTTTTTAAAAATAGTAGAATAATTTATTTAAAAATAATAGTAACAATTCGTTTTAAATTTAAAACAATAGTTAATATATAACTAAAGCATCAATTGTAGAAAAAATACTTACGTGACTTGTATATTTGAATAAGGATTGTTAATAATAATAAAAATATATCGCTGGATTTTCAACACAGATTTAACGCAACAAAACACAACCTTGCTCAGACGCTAAACTGAAAGCAAATGGAGAGATTAAGTGCTCCCGCTCATACCTAGGTCTACATTGCGCATGCGCCAAATGGGCAAAACCGGTTTTAGAGACGCTTGTCAAGTAGGGTTACCTTTTTAAAATCTTTGGAAGAGAGATCCTGGTATCCTATAATTTGGAATTAATCGCTAAATACGGTAATTTGTGATTCTAATAAAAGTGAAATTTAGAAATATATTCACATAACTTAGTAATTACGCAATTTTCAATGAGTAAAAAAATTAACTTATTATTTAATTACTCACAGCCCGTTGACGAAAGCAACTCAACAATGAAAATTAGCTTATAAATAACACATATCACACTTTTAATTTTTGAACATCAGATAACATATATGGATATCGGGAAAATTTTGAACTAGCACTTTTTGGATCTAAAAACATCGATGGCAAAATTCGGGTTTTCCTTAATAGAATAACTTATTCCCGAATTTGTGAACCCTCTGTAATAAGTGAGCATAAAAAATTAATGTAATTTTATAAAAGTAAATATAAAAAGAACTCTGTTTTCAAATTAAGTTATTTTTAAAGATTTTCTATTTTATAAACATGCTTTGATTCACTTTTCTTAAATTGCTTATTTTAGTCATCTTAAGAAAATTGTTTTGTAAATTTTATTTCAATGGCAATGATATTTAATAATTTTCTAGAAAAACTATGAGTTTTATTTTGATTTAAAAATGTTTTACACATGTACTTCTCATATTTCGATTGTCATGGAATATTTTTGAAGAATAAAAAATAATTATTTGTCAGGTTAATTATTAATAAAATATTGACAGATTGATGATGAAGACCTGATGTGAATTTAGGAACAATTTTACGCAGAATGTTAAAAATGTCCTCAAATTTAACATTAGGTAAAAGAAGTTAGTTCAGCTGCAATATTTTTTTCCATACAATGTTTCTGCATCAAAAGTGCCAAAATTCTTTCGTTATTTGTGCAGGTGAAAGGAATTATGAAATATAATTCTTTTCATTTGTGATAAAATTTATATTGAAGAAAATATTTCATTTTTATTTCAGTTCTAGAATTTAATGCTTTCATAATAATATTTGGAAAAATCAAACTGGTCAGTAGTAAATTTTTCCTTAAGTCCATTGATTCTTGTTTTTTTTTTTAAAAAAAATATTGCGTAAAAAGTTTGCAGTAATTATCTCGAAATTATATTCTTTAGATCACAACTAGACCAAACAAATTAAATACTTAAAAATTTTGAAATCATTTTTATGATTTATTCTGTCATTATACAAAAAGTCAATGCATTAAAACTAAGGATTTACAAATAAATTAGATAATTTAATGCGTATGATGTAATTATTTTATGTAAAATGAAATATTACATTAAAAGTCTTTTCAAAATATTTTATGATTCATTTCTATATTCATTATTATTTAATTATTTTTATTTATTTGATAATTTAATTTTTTATTTTTAGATATAAAACAATATATTATTATTCTATTAATTTTTATACATTAAATTAGTAATTAATGAACACAATAATTAATAAAAATTCAACAATTTCGAAATTCCTTATTAGTTTAATGAATTATGAGGGAATTTTAATGCATTATTCATTTTTATGAATTTATAATTTAGAACATCACTGAGATGTATGAATACTTTAAAAAAATCTATTCTTTTCTTTTGTACATTTATTCTCTTATTAATCAAGTATAAATAAAGCAAACAAAAAAAATCACTGGAGACAATAATATACTAGCAAATATGCAAAATATATATATATGTTAGAATTATCGATCTTAACCATTATATTTAAACATTTGGTAGCACTTACAGTTTCAAAAAGTCCTTAAAAAATGAAATATTCTTCTATTTTTTAATGTCTGTTAAGCTAACCGCTGACTCACATTTTTCATAACTACATTTGACATTTATATTTAATTTTAGCATAATAAATATTATTTTTAAAAAATCTCATTATTTAGAACTGCATAAAAAACTGCAAGAGCATCTGGGTAACAATTATTGTTATTTAGATTCTAATGTCAAATTTCAATCCATAGAAAGCAACCATTTTTATATATCTATTGCATATAGAACGAAATTTTTGTAGTTTAGAAAAAATTATTAGCATAAAGTATTTTATATACTCATATCATTCTGCAGATTACAAATTTTAGAATTTCTAGAATGCTTTAAATTATAGTTATATATATAATAATATATGGTAATAATTAATGAAAAAATGAATTGTATTTATAATTAACTATTTCATGCTTAAAAATTTGCTATTAATATTTCACAAAAATAAATATTCTGAAGTAAATTTACATTTGAAGACGATAAGTTTAAAAACATTTTTTTATAAATGAAGTCGGTTCTTAGAAACTTCTATTTTTGATGAATTGTGTTGAAGATTGTTATTTTCAGTCTTCAAATGATAGATAAATAGTGAATCATCCATTTGTTATTTAATCACACGATTAGTTTTTGTCGTGTCATTGAAGATTGATCGCAACACCTGGTTTTCGTCACAGAATTCGCTTTCGAAGTCTGTCATCCTAGACAAGTCCCTGTGGCCATAACTTATAGTATGAAAAGTGAGGAAGTTGGAAAGGTAAACAGAAAGAATGGTTTTGGTTGATTAAGACAACAAAGAGATACAGATGCATAGAATGTCCAGGATGAAAAGAGCACGTGGTTCGGAAGACAGGCGCAGGCATGAATTCAAAGAAACTGGTGTGAACTCTCTGGCGGCCTTTTATTTACCCGTATATTTCCACAAACCATTAGGCCAGAAATCAAGCAAGCTATTGCGTATAAGGTCATTTGGGTCAAGTTAGTGGGCGGAAATCTGGGGTTGCTTAGTCACGGTTATTCACAAATCTTAGATTTTATACTAGGATGCGTGTGTGTTCTGTCAAGAATTCGACAATTATTTATTCATATCCTATATTCAACGATTATTTATTGATTGTTTTTAAGCTTGAAAACAATCAATAAATAATCGTGTTCTGTCGAGAATTCGACAATTATTTATTCATATCCTATATTCAACGATTATTTATTGATTGTTTTTAAGCTTGAATTATACATTTGATTTCGCTTTTTAATTAAAGTTGGCTGAATAATCTCATACATTTTTCATTTTATGCACTTATTATTCACGTAAAATGAAAATCACCAGCTTTTTCATTATATGTAAATCGTTTTGCAAATTTTTAGTAAAATCCACTAGAAAATTTATTTAGATGAGTAATACCAGATGAATAAATACCAAATTTACAGATTTTACTCTTGAATTTTTCTGTCACAGAGTACTTTAAATTCTTGCGTGTTTCTTTCTATACATATTCTTAATAAAAGTTTCTTTCCCTGAAAGTTTTTCTTCCAAATTTTTCTCAGCTATCTTAGCAATCAGTGAAAAGTTTTTTAATTTTGAAAAAGTTGAGGGAACTATTAAAATATAACACTTGACAATGAAGTCTACTTTAACACACCTGCTAAGAACGTCTATTATTTTTACGTTATTATGAGTAATCAGTTTATCAATATAATAAAGGATTTATTAAACAATTTCTTAGGACAACTTAAAAAATAAGCTCATAAAAAGCTTGCAATATTACTATATTTACCCTAAATCGAATTTCTAATAATATGATAAAACAACAGGATTAACTACTCATAATGATAGAAATTTTATATTCACGACTCTGTTTTAGAATTTTTTTAACGCGTGGTCAATTGCTCCACTTACAAATGTCATATATTTATTCATATAATATATTTTGCAGCTACTAATTTTTTTAAAACTACAAGTTTTTTTCTATTTATGAGCTAAAATTATAAATATTTAATTTGTATTACAAATTACTTAAATTTTTTCTCTTAGAAAGCCTGAGAAGAAAAATCTCTAACTTCTGACTTTTAGCACTGATAATTAAAGATACTTTTATATGTACATCTTGCAAAGGTTATATATAAGTAAAAAGTATTACACCTACATATGTTTAAAAATAAAAAATACAATAATCAAACTTAAAAAGCAAAGAATTTTTTCTTTGAATAACATTCTAATTTGTGACAAAGTATTAAGTCATAATTCTTTTTTACAAGCATGTTTTTTTTATATTTTCTTTATCCATATTAGTTTCATCATTTTATTTTACAAGAAACATTATTTTTTTATTAATTTTTATTATTTATTGCTGTTTAGGAGATACCATTTTACAACTAGTGCATTCTTTTAAGTGAGAATGCGAGTGAGAATCATCAGCTACAACAAACATTTTGTAAAAGTCTACAAAAACCTATCATCCCATATTAAGAAGTTGGAACGCTGGTTCGACAAATGGAAAATCAACATAAATTCTGAAAAAAGCATGGCAGTTCTCTTCACAAGATCCAGAACAATTTACCTCCCTTTTAAACTCTATAACAAAGAGGTACCCTGCAGCAAAAAGATAAATCACTTAGGAGTATTTATCGATAGTAAGCTGTCTTGGAAACTCCCTATTCTAGAAATCAAACGTAAATTTATTACAGCTAAAAGTAAACTTTACCGCCTCATCTCCAGAAATTCCCCGTATTCCTTATTTATAAAACCTTTCTAAGACCAATTATCACCTACGCCTGTCACATATGGGGAGGCACCACCCCCTCCACCTTCCAACTGCTTGAAGTAGCACAGAATAAAATACTGAGGCAAATAACCAACTCCCCCTACTACATAAGAAACGAAATGATCAGAATATCACTAAAAATAACAACTCTCAAGAGATTTGTCAAAAGCTTTCATTCAAATTTTATTCAGCTCTAAGTGATTCCCCCAAACCCCTAATAAATATAATGCCATCCTAAAACATCTATGATAAGGCTAACTTCAACCGCCCTAAGAGAGTATTGAGACTCACCCCTCCACAAACTACTAATTAGCAAATATAAAGTGCAGATTTAGTGACACATATATTCACTGGGTCCACCCCTACTCAATTAAAGGAACTTTGCAGGACCAAAACTGTACTTACATATTGTAAAAATTTTCATTGTATTTATTTTTCTTTATTTTACTTAATAATCTTTTTTCTTTTTCATTATTCTCTAACCCCATATTTGTATACATTGTGTTATTTTTTACTAACCCATTTATCCAAGAAAACCTATGTATACTTAACAGGTAAGTCAAAATGGAACGGTATAAAATTAAAACATATTTCCATTGTTACTTTTACCGCATGGTCTCAAACAAACAACATTATGAAACCAATCTCACAGAACAAGCAACGCATAGTGCCTTCCCTGACGTCCTTTCCAGATAAAATTCCTTGCTATAAAAATAATAATACTAAGAATTACCATTTTTAAGTCAAAGCGAACCCTAAGCCCCAAGTTAATTTTATACTGGAGTCAGCGGGCACCTGCCTTGACACTCCCACCTAAGTCTAGCAGACGAAATAGGATTTAACACGTCAAAATAAAGAAAAATAAAATAATAAGCACCGATTACACAAACTACTAGAATAAGAAAATAAAACAAAAATTTCGATTAAAAATAAATAAAATATTTTTTCTCATTATCTTGACAGCATAGTATTATATATATACTACTAAACTCCATGGCACGACAACCCATGTGGGCCAAGGCCTACAGTGCCCACAACTGTTTTCATAACCAAGGGCCCTGGGGTGCGAAGCATATGTCCCAGTTAGGTGGTCAGTCTAACGTAAGACCCCCAGTGTTTATTTCCCAAGCATGCTTGGTACTCAGTTAATCGACCCACTGAAGGGATGAAAGGCTGAGTCAACCTTTCCCAGCCCGAGGATCGAACCTCGGACCTGTGTCATGGGAGCGTGAAATGCTGCCACAAAGCCACCGGGCTTCATTATATATATATATATATATATATATATATATATATATATATATATATATATATATATATATATATATATATATATATATATATATATATATATATATATATATATATATATATATATATATATATATATATATATATATATGCTTTATCAGAATTTTTACTCATATTATATGTTATTTTACCCAAGTAACTTTTAAGTACTTCATTGTAGAGTATTTCATGAAATAAAATAAAAATTTTGTTTTAGAACTAAAAGTTATATTTCAAAAAAATATGAATAATTCTAGATTTCTATGGTTTTGGTTTGAAAATAGAAACACTTTTGATAAAAATTGAACTTAATTGTGACACATAAGAAAATTGAAAAGTCTCTAGGGATATTATTTTTAATTTGAGTAAACACTAAAATTACCATATGTTCAGAATATAGATATTAAAATATACATAATTGTTATTTTTTTTATGTAAATTATGTATACAAAATAAAATTTATTTGAAAAAATATTTGTCTTTAAAAACTGTCATAAGGTTTTATAAATACATTTATAGAATGCATGGTCATGAAATGGAGTATTTAAAAAAATAAAAAAATTATATAAAAAAAGAATATAGAAGTTAAGAAAATATGTTATATACTTGGTTGTGTGTTTCAATTTCAGCTTTACTTGAATATTGATTTTTTTGTCGAACATGTGAATAAGTTTCATTTAACTCCTTTTAATTTGAATGCAAACGACGTTTTATGTGTACACTTTGGTGCAATTCAACCTTACAATCCTCTGGTTATTTACTAAATAAGTGATAGAATTAAAATACATAAAAATTCCTGACTTATAATTTAAGTTTCAATGACAGGTTGATTTATATATTATACTACATAATTGTCGGGTTTTTTCAATGAAGACAACTGTCCGTAAGTGTGAGTACTTTTTTAAATGGAAAATATATTATTTTATATAGAAAAGATATCATTTATTAATGTGTTTATTCATGATATTATACAATTTTCTTTTATAGAATTATTTATTTATCTGTATGTTTGCAAACTATGCTGATGATTTTTGTTTAAAAAAATTTACGCATCTCAAATTATGATTTAATTAGTTTTCATATTTTATTTGACTCTGAATTTTTTCTGCATTGATTCATAGCTATTGTTTTATTATGATTACCATCGTATAAGGAATTTTATACATTTTTAGTAATATAATTGACGATTTAAAATATTCTCTTTGTTTATAGTTTAAATAATTTTCTGATTAATTTTTCTTTTTCATATATTTAGCAATTTTTAAAGATTTGCCGAAATGAAAATGTAATTTTAGGTTTCAAAAGTTTTTTAAATGTTGAATATACTGTCTTCTAATTTATGAAATAAAATGTTAATGATATTGGAATTTAATGTCTATTGTTAAATAATTCTTCAATTTCAATACCTGAAAACATTTGTTTGCATTACTTTGTCTTCTGACTGAGAAGCCTCTAAATGTAATCGTTTCGTAATCTTGAACCATGTTCAGCGACGAGGTTGACACCTGAGTATTCTAAATGTAGTCCTCGGTTACCTTTACGTATCAGAAATAATGATTTTTCTGATTATTTTAAATTTACCTCAGGATTTTATTGTATCAATATCTATTTCTTTATTTAAATCTTTTGTATAAATATTATGTGCTTTCAATTTTCGTAACACAAATAATAACATTGAATGTTAACCCATTTATCGATCACAATTTAATTTATTACAAAGTTTCGTTTGAATTAAAAATGAAAGCAATTAAATGATAAAAGACTTAAAAAAATGAAAGAGTTGAAATTAGAAAATGAGATCGCCAGATATCTGATTAAGTTTTTAAAAACTGTGTCGATTCACTTTTGTACAATTGTGTTTTATTGAGCATGTTTTAAGATTTGATTCAAATGATGTTTGTTGAAAGAAAAACTATAATGCATAACATGTAAATTTTTTTATAAATGAAATCACTGAAGTAGATAAATATATAGAGAACATTAAATTAAGTTATTGTATTATATTTGGTTATCAACTCATTTGCCAAAGAGTTGCATATCGATTGTGAAATATGAAATGATGTTAGTACATGTGTTTGTAAAAGGAAAATTTATACATTTAATAGAAAAACGTGTCATTAAATTTAAGCCAAAGGATAAAAAGTTATGATTAATATTTCTGTTTTCAAATAAACAGAAATGTATGTCGGTGCATAATTATATGTTTTACTATTATCGATGTCATTTTCAATCAGTACATAAAATGCAAGATATTACTAATCAAGAAATTGCATCTTATTGTTTTTTTTTACATTCAGAACATTAATTTAAAAATGAATCGACTAATAATTGTGAAATGAATCATAATCTGTAGAATTTTAAATAAATGTACTAATTAAGTAAATACGAGACTATCGCAACAAAACAGTAGAAATTTAAATCTATTATTATTTCATTAATATGCATTGAAAAAATATATGACACTAAATCTCTATACATCCAGCCTCTGAAAAGTAGGTTATAATTCTTGTCGTTATGGGGAGGAGGGAATAAATGAAGCTTGTGATAAATTTATTCCTTTGTCTTATGCAAAAAGTTTTTTCCTTCAAATATCCATTTAAATTTTATTAATGATAATTTTGGAAAAATGAAATTATATAAAAAAAAATAGTCACAACAGAATAGAAGTTAATAATAATTAGTGAAGTTTTAATTTATAAATTGTGACTAATAAAATTTTTATGAACTTTTTCCCAATATTAATAAAATAATCCGTGTTATGATTAATATTCTTACTCGCACAGTTATTTCCAACACGCGGTTACAATATAATTTCACGATACATGAAATTTAATATACTATTAAAAATACTGTTTCCAAAGAACTTTGAATCGATGGTAAACTCGGTATCTATTAATTTAAACAACAACAATGACTTGAGATTCATTTTAAGTTACTTAAAAATATTCTATTACTTGTTAATAATGCAAACGATTTTATGAGTGAAAATAAAATCTCAATTTTGCAGATAAATTTCCTTACACTCAATTATTTAATGGCAAAGAAACGGAAACTCTCTCTTTTATACTTACTTTAATTTGTTAACTGTCACTGTCTTCGAACATAATTTTTTTAAAAAAAATCAGGAAAAAGCTATTCGAAAATAATTTTAAACATGATATTGCGTTTTTTCAAATATCATGAAGCTTAAATTTCTTATTATTGTTAAAAGAATATGAAAAACTCTCAGGTAAAGTTTAAGAAATATATTTTCTGTATTCTTTTAATCCATCTAATTGTTGTTGCGTCACGGAAAAGTTATATGAAACAGATTAGTTCTTGAGTATTCGTCAGAGGAAATGACAGGTAAGTAATTTTATTGTTCTTTGACTTTCAAGTAAAACAGCAATGTTGTCAGTTTAAAATGTTGCAAAATGTATAAACAATTAAGTGAACCTCAATTTTCATGTCGTGCGAAGGAGCAGCGTAAATAATCTTCAATGAAATAATTAATTTTGTTTTGGAAGCTGTTTTAGAACAATTGATTTGTGTCATGATAGTGATTAACTTAAATCTCTTTCGTTATTTTATTGATACGAATGTCTCCAACTTACAAAGCATATGTTGGAAGGGTTGTTTTAAGCTATAAGTGTAAATGCAGAATTATTTGTATTATTTTTTCATGGAAATGTTACAGGAGGTCAGAATCACTTAAATCCTGCTTGTTCGCTTTTGTTTATAATTACTTTCTTTCCTCAAATGAGTTTTGTTTGAGTCTTATAAATATCGATAGTTAAGTTTAATCTAGTTTTCCAGATATTCTTTCTTTTGACGGGAGCTCTTTAATTTCTTTTAATTATTTTATTACACGGAGAGACTTATATTGTGAAATGGAAATTCTTGAGAAAAGGTTTAGCTAGTTTGAAGAGGTGGACATATTCGTTTGCTGTTATTATATTTGGCACACTTTTTTACCTGAAAAAATATGATTTTAAATTGGTGATTACAAATTATGTTGTACAGTGTGGATGTAATGCAATACAAGTTGTGTTTCTCGGGAACTGTTATCGCGTTTTTTTTTTTTTTTTTTTAATTCAAATATTTCCTTTGGTATGATCAGTCATGTCCATTGTAATGGGATAGGTTAAGAGTTAGAAGAAAAGAACTGCTCATTTAGTTTCTTTTGAGGAAAAAAACCACATATTATCATCTCATTTAAAGCTGATTGGTAAACTGTTCTTTTTGTTTACTGCGTGATACTTTTAGTACTGGATATTTTTAAACGCTGCCATAAGCTCTTCATGGGCTATTAATTTGAATAATAATATGGATATATTAGCATTATACTGTGAGAATGTTATTTGCATTTCTAAGTAGTAAGTGTAATGCTAATTTAAAATTCACTCAGTGAAAGGAGTTGAATGCAGTGAGCTAAAAGGATTTTGAGACGCGAATGGTTTTTGTAGTGCGTAATTTTCTCTTTGAAAAGATACCTCACAGCGTTGACACATTTATTTACACTCATTTTGCGTTCACACAGTTCACGTCAAATTAGGTAAGAAAACATTTATAGCAGAGTTCAAAAAGAGAACTTTAATGAAAATTGTGGATTGCAGGGATAAAGTAAGTTTATTAATTAATTAATTTTTTATACATATTTTTTGAATGATGATTGAAGTTGAATAATTTTTTCTACGGTTGAATCAGGGAGAAGAAAAAAATTTATAGAATTGATTAGCTGTAAAGTGTTCTTATACGCATAATTTCGAAGTAATCAGAAAAAGAATCAATAAAAAAATCTGTTGGTCTTTTCGGGTAAGAAGAACATTCTAAAAGAATTAATTATTTTACATTGGAAATGGAAACAGAATGTAATGATTACAGTTTTTCATGTTTTTGTGCATCAAGTTGTATTTGTGTCTTTTTGTTTTCTTCTCGGTTGAAAATCAATAAAAAAATTAAAAAAAAAAAGTGTTGTTCATTTTATTTAAAATATTTATGTGTGAGTGTGTGTGCAAGAATAATTTACATTATTTTTTATGAATGTTTATTTTTACGCAGTTAAGATGAAACTACCCAAACAGGTAATTGTTATTATTTTTTTTGGCAGAAAAGTGTCACTGTGATAGAATTTAGAGATGATATTCTTTCGTTAGGATTAAATTAATGTTTACACTTTGCCTTGTTTGAACTGTTGGAATAGAAAAAATGTCTTTTTTTACAGCAAAGCAGACGTCTCAGAAGAAAGGTGAAATTTCATTTCAAATAAGACTGATTATATTTGCGTATATTTGTTACTTTATTATTCTTCGTATATGTATGTATTTTTTGCCCGAAGAAGAAGCTACTGGAGTCGGTGTGTATAACTTGTAATTCATTTTATTGAAATTTATTTATGGTGAGTATATAGAAAGAGTCCGCTATAAGACCCAAGCAGGGTCGGGACTCTTATGCAGTATAAAACCCGCGACGGGTTGAGAAATTTGATTTCTGTTAAGAGAATTAGCACTGTGATGGTGGTATCGCGCGCCTGTCGATCGCCCCTGAAGGGAGGACGCTATGACGGGCGCTGCGCGCCCGTCATGCAAGGAGGAGGGGGGCGACATCCACCTGCGCGATGCCACCATCAGAGTGCGTATGTTAAATGTTGTATGACTTTCGGAAAATAATTTTTTTTCTAAGCAACTAGGAATTATAATGAAGTGAATGATTTCAGAAGATTATTCTTAAAGTGGTGTACAAATCTTTTTTTGAAATTTTCTCTGAACACATTAGCTAATATTGTATAGTATTCCAGAGGCAATATTACTCGGTGAATGTCAATGATTTCTAGCACTCCTGAGCTGTGAGTCTCGGGTTCGAATCCCGGTTCGGGCATGGATGTTACTTTCTTTCTCTGTCCTTTCTTCTGTGATGATGTATGAATGTGGCCCACCTTATAAACGGGTTTGCGGTGGCTTGGCGCGGGAAACGCTACTCGCCTCCGTGACTTGGTTCACAGATGCCTGCTGGGTAACGACAAACGAGTAGCAGTTTCTGGCCTTGTTGTGGACTAGGGTTCAACCCTCAAGTGCCCGCCGTTGGAATAAAAAATGATTTTTATGTGAAACGAAGTGAAGATATGAATGCATTTTTTACAGAATAAACAGTTCGAACACAATTAAATTGATAAAAATGTATTATGAAAAATAATTTGATTGCTCTATTTTTTTCAAACTCCTCAGTACTTGGAATTGATTTTTAATATTGAAGAAATTTCAGTTCTTTTTTGTTAGTCTAATTTATAATTCGTTCTAGGATACCTTTTATTTAAACTATAATGATTAGTTTAATCTATTCGTTGCCTAAATAATGTACTAATTATAATATAGTTCGTTATTTTATTAATCTAGTTTTAGTTGACATATTATTAAAATAAATGTACGCAAAAGAAATGTGATATGAAATAAGTCATGTATAGGTCTTAAATAGATTTGAGTTCAAAAGAAATGATTTAAAAACCTGCTGTTCTCGTTATTTATTGTTCTCTATGAATTCACCCTATTCAGTGAATAATATGTAGATGGATTTTACTATGTTTTTGAATAGTTTATTATAATATATTTTACGCCTGATATTTTAACTATGACTATAGAAAGATAATCATTTTTCATACGTGTTTCCTTAAATATTTCATTTTAGTTATACTATTTTATCCTATTTGAGTCACAAATTTTAAGTTAACAATTTCAATTACTTGAATGATTTATTGAATACCTTTATGAGTTTTAGTACAGTGTAACATATTGTTCTACCAATTTTTCCTTGTATATATACATTAAAAATGTTAACACTTAATGGGTTTTTTAATTGAAATTGAAAATTTTAAAAGTAATTTTAAATTTGAATAAATTTTTTAATTCTTATGTTGTCATTAATTGTTAAATTCCAACCAAATATTCATATCTAAATATATGAAAAATCTATATTTTGAATATTTACAGGATCTCCAGCAATTTATAGAGAGAGATTGAAGATAAAATCTTACTCAAGTTTAAGTGCTAAAAATTCATTATTTTTCTCATATGTTTTAAATGATTCAATTTTGTTCTAAATGTATAATTATATTCATTTGTATAAATTTTATTTTCTGATACGTTCTAAAATTTAAATATGAGACATAAGCAAATTTTTAGAGTATTAAATTTTTATAATTCCACTGTACAGCGACTTATTTTTCTTGCTTATTTATTGCATTCAGCAATTAAAATTTCTACTACAGTTAAATTTTTGCTTCTGAGAAAATGAAAGAGTATATAATGAAGTTGCCGTGTTTTTGCTTTTTCAATTACATCAATGTAAACTTTTTAATTAAATGAGAATTATTTTTTATATTTCTATAAAAACACATTGAAAATTTAGCAACTTGTTTGTGCATGATATATAAAATTACATTAAATGTAAGCAATTCATTTCTTCATTCCTTAAAATTTTCTGTTAGATAAAAAATATTTTTCTAAATTCGTAAAATGAATTAATGGTAGGTTACGGTAAGTATAAGAGTCCACTATAAGACCAAATTGCCGGGACTAGTTAAATTAGAAATACAAACTCTTGTTACACAATTTTGTTTTAAAAAATACTTGTTTAATTATAGTTTTTTAAATAAATTAATTATAGCTTTTAGAAATAAGTAATTAAATTCTGTTTCATGAGATTTAGGTGATTATTATGGAAATAAAAAAGTTTGCTTTTTAATTCAAATGAAAAGAAAAACGAAAATCTCTTCCATGAATCAGTCTCCATATAAAAGAACATCCCCAAATAATTAATAAATACTAAATCAATTGTATCTCAATATAAATTTACATCAAGGAAATAATACAAGTGTATTAAAGCTATTGAATGGAGTAAAAAAAATTGAAGAAAAGAAAACAAGTTTTCCCTTGATATAAAATCTAAAGAATTTTGTGTTGCCCTCTAGAGTAAAAACATGAAGCTATATATACATACATATATCTACAGAAGTTACTTCATTATAAGTAATGCATAATTGTGTAAATTAATGTTTTACAATAAACTGAAATGTAACAAAGAAAATTTGAAAATACTTAAATTTAGAATTTAAAGAAAACTTGAGAAAAGCAATATTTTATAACTTAAATTTCAAAACATTTTATTATTCCTTTCAGTTTCTCGTTCATGGTTGTTTTTGTAACTCCTAACACAACCTATGAATGAATAATTTGTTTCTCTTACCAAATCTCGATCAAAGAAAATTCTCTTCAGTTATCTGGCAACTTATTCCAAAGACCACATGTGTGCAATGATGCTGAAGATAATAAAGAGTTAAAATGTATTGAAATTTGATAAATATGGAATAGTTATACAAGTTTATGCATAAATTCATACCACCCGCAAATAAAATATACCACAACATACATTTTAAAATATTTTTTGAAAATTATTTAAACATAAGTCATTGTTTTTATAATTTTATTTTGGTCCACCCATCAGCGGTTCTATTTATGCTTTGAAGCCTATAAAAATTCTGAACATTATTTGCAACTTTAAAAGCGCAATTGGAATTTTAACGCTAAATTATCTCATTACTTAAAGAAACACCAATAAATAGTTTCTAGAATTATAATCTAAAACGTTTCAATAGATAAGACTATAACAGTGAATTTAAAATTAATCATAGAAAATGGAAATGAATTGCTATGAAAGATTTTCAATGAAGGAACCAGAAATTTTTAAAAATATGTGTTCAAGATTGTTTGTCAACACTAAAGCAAATCTTTATAATCGAATTTTTAAAAAGTATATTCAAATAAGCTTGTATTGATTTATAACTTTTAATTTTGATCACAGAACTAATGTAGCTTAACTAGATTCATTTGAAACTGAAAATATCAAGTTTGTTATTCCTAGCTTCAAAAATATCATACAACAAGCTAAGATTATGTAATGAGGGGTTGTTTCATAATGTACCAAAGAAAATAATTTTTTTTAAAAATTACTTTGAAACAAATTACTAATCCGAATCATTCATTTTAATTGGAAAGAATAGTGAATAAATGTAGTTTATTAAAGGAAAATATCTTTCAAAGCATTTAATATTTTTTGCAACATTAAAAAACAATATTCAAGTAGTTTAAAGTTATTTATATTACATATTTAAAATTTTTCTTAACAATTTTATTTTTAATTATTGTAAAGAATATAGTAACATATATTAATTACTTCTAAAACTTGCAAATAGCCATTAGAAAATAATAATTTTTCATATAGCGTTAAATTTTAATAAATACTTAAAGGTAATAACTATTTCAAATTATGGAAAAATTAGTTCCTTTTTATTTATCTATTAAACATAAACTAGTATCTCTAATATCCAATGTTAAAGTAAGAATAGGCATTACTTACAAACTTTAAATAGTTGTAATATGTTTTAATATTTTCAATTAACAAATATTTCATCACGTATACATATTTTATATTTGCAGTACTTTCTTGAAAATAAAAATAAGAAAATGCTAAATAACAATATGGAAAAATTAAGATAACATCACAAACATTTTTCTACAGTAATCATTTACACATTGTAATTTTTTGGCAAAATTATATTCGATAAATTAAAATATAAATACTATTACAGGCAATAAACATATTATACAAAATATTATCACTTATAATACAAAATTGAACAGATGGAAACTCAAAATTATACATAAATATACATTACGTAAACAGCCTAAAAGTAATAGGTTTTTTAATATATACATTATAATTACGAAGCCCATTTAATAAACTGTAGGCTGCATTCATGTTACATAATCAAGGTAACCTGAGAAAACTCTGAAGCACCTACCGACCAAGTGCAGTTTAGAACTATCATACAGTATACAAGATACAACTTGAGATATATTAGCATCATAATAGGCTTTATTGCCATTACTTTGCACCGGTTCAATTTTCATCTCTGTAAATGATGAAGCTGTTTCATATGTCATAAATTCTTGTGGTGTTCTTTCTGGTCTGATGGAGAACCTCTTTAAGAGAAATATTTTTCAAGGAAGCTATTTCCTCAGCAACAAATATCGCCATTCCAGGATCAGCAACAGAGGTTTCTTTGGAAAGCTGGAGGAAAAAATCATTTTTTAAGACAAACTGAATGGTGAGTTTTAATATATAATACAAGAACAAATCAATTACATGGAAAAAATATAAAATATATAAAGTAAAACTTACTGCTGTGGGTACAAAGAAAGGAGCATCAGTTTCAAGCAACAGTCGGTCAAGTGGTATTTTTCTAACTACTTCATGCACTTCAGTGGCACTTGCAAATGTCACCAGATTAGTAATCCCTACACACATATTAGAGAAAACACTGAGGTACTTTTCTGCTATTGTCCATTGATCTGTGAAGCAGTGAAGATGAATTGGATAATCCTCAGGTAGCATCTATTTTAAAAGAAAGAATAATATTATTATACACTGATAATGTATATATATATATATATATATATATATATATATATATATATATATATATATATATATATATATATATATATATATATATATATATATATATATATATATATATATATATTAGCCAATAATTCAGCAGAATTAAAAAAGGAAAATGGAAAATTTTTAAATGAAAAAGAGTTTGTTTTCATATTTTTCATTATTTTTCATATTTACAGCAAAAACTTTATGTTTTAAGGAAAATCATAAATAACACATTTTAATTATTTTTTTTAAAAAAAAAGAATCTAAGATTAACTAAGTAGAAATTAAGACATACTTACATCTTTCATAATGGTCAAACAATCCTCATAAGCATCTCTGCAATGAATTACTAAAGGAAGTCTCTGTTTCAAAGCAATCTTTATTTGACGTCTAAAAACAGCTTTCTGCTTGTCCTGAGGACACATGGATCTGAAACAATTAAAATTGAGATTCAATAACTAAAATCTCTAAAGATAAATACTTTTAATTAAAATAAATTTGGATATAACAATTTTAATTGCACTGATATACTTTACTTACTTTTCAGAATAATCCAGTCCTATTTCTCCCAGAGCACGAACTTTTAAATGACTCAAGGCGATGACCAAATCTTTTTCAATCCTATCATTGTAGTATGAAGCATCTTTAGGGTGACAACCAAATGAAGCATAAACATTTTCTTCTGTTAATTGTTTCGTCCACACCTTAAACTGAAAAGAAAATTCCAGAATTTAAAATTTCATTCAGGAAAAGAGTACATCATGTGTAGCACAGAATCTGAATATAAAATTAATGATTCTTTAAATAAGAAACTTACTTTTTTAAATGATAATGGTTTACAAAACACAGCAACACAGCCTCCGTAACTCTGTGGATATGCTTGTTTATTTTTCTTCACATAATCAGCATAATTTCCTTTAAATTGTTTCTTTTCCAGGAGCAAGTCTAGATGACAGTGAGAATCAATAAAAGATTCTTCATTAAAAGACAGAAGTCTCTCAACAGATGGAGAAATAGTTAATCCAAATCCTTTGGTGCTTTTAGGAGATATTGTTGAAGATAAAGTTCCACTTGATTTTGGAGACTTTTTGGAAGGCCTATAAAAATATTGAACATATATATAAATCTGAATAAATCCTTTAAGCAATAATCTATATTTTAAAAAGAAAATGTTTAGTGAAAATAATTGTATAATTTTTAAAACACGATATTAAATATTTGATAAAACTTTTATAGATAACAATTTTTTCTAATGTATAAAATTTCTCTGTGTGAAGTAAGAATGTACGTACTATAATATTTCATTAGAATAACAGTTATTAACAATAACTATTATTTTAAAGATATAAGTAAAATATTAAACATATTATTTCTCTGAAAAGCATTTATTCGGAATGATTACATTGGTGTATTTAATCAATTTACAATATTAATAAGATTTCGCTCTCTATCTTATAATTAACTTACTAAAACTAAATTAAGAAATAAAGAAAACAAGTGCATATAAAGACTACACTGAATAACACATTTGAATATCATAGTAAATAATCTAATCAACTCCTAAATTTGATTGTACTGAAAAATACTTGTAATGAATATCATAAGTTGAACAAATTCATTCACAAACATTCTTTGTTTTTTACACACTATTGAAATTTATTTTTCTTGCTAAAAATTACTCTTTTATAAACCCTCAAGAGACAAGTCCTAGTCTATGGCTCAGATGCCTGGTTTTTAACAAGAAAATGGAATACTTAAAATGATCTTTTTTAAAGAAGACCTCTCCAAAGTATTATTGGTGACATAGAAGAACTTAAGTTAGTTCAAGAAGAATCCTTAACATCAGAACTTGGACTACCCTGGTCTCTGAATCTAAATATAAAGGAAAAGTATGCAAAAGTATAACTATATTCTGTTTATGATTATTTTTTGGATTCTGTGTAAAATCGGGTGCCCCTTTGTTTGGCAAGAATTTGGCGATAAAATTAAATTTCTGGCAATCCCGTTATTTTTACCTGTTTTACTGACATAGTTTTAGGTTTTCCATATTTTTCTTGCCTTTTATTGACGTAAATATCGTCTATTAATATTATTGATTCTTTTTCATTAATAAGGGATATTATTAAAATTTAACTGTTATTGTAATTAACTGCTTAACTGTCTGTCCATCATTGTAATTTTCGCAACACATTTTGTTATTTTTTGTCGAACGGTTGTTGGAATTTCGGTTGCCATTATTCTCCTGCAAATTAGAATGTCTGGAAAAATTAATATGAGTGCTTTGAGAGAATTGGAGGAAAAAGGTAAGAACGCTTACACTAATACTATAGAAGGAATGTGGACCCAGATCAAACGACGTTTCAAGTGACATGTATCGATCAATCCAGCAAAGACATGTTTGATTCGCACTAAGCAGAATTTTTGTGGAAGAGGTGCTATGCGAACTCTTTGGAAACAAACCTGTTCAGGAATTTCAGGATTTGTTCAAGAATTTCAGGATGTGCGTGAGAGACACCTACCCACCTAAGTTTAGTGATGTGGAGGCATAAAAAATGTATAGATAACTGCATTAATTTTTATTTCTTTAATGCTTCTGGCACTGTTTATTAAATTGTTGAAAATTAATTTTATTTCTATGATTTGTGTAGTAACGCAATGGCCGCTTTGTTAGTAAGATCTTAATGCAAAAAAAATAATAAAATAAATGGCCAATCAAATGCGCACGCGATTGTAAACTTTTAGCATTTTTTTAAATACTAATATCAGTTTTTCTTAATAAAGAAACTCAAAATACATTAAAATTAAATAAATAAAACATGGGAAGAACATATAAAACCCTTCAAAATAAGACTGACATTTCACTCCCAAGTTAACATAAATTGTAAATTTAAAAAATACTATAACTTTCTCTTTTTAAAATAGATAAGATAATTTGTTGTTGTTGTTGTTGCTTATCCTCCATGTCTGACGGAGTCGAGACTAGATCCACGAGTTCGTTGACTGTAAGGAAGTCGAAAACTAAAAGAGGATTGCTATAAGATAATTTAAAACTTATGATTGCAGTTATTTAATTAACCAAGAAAATTACGTTGCAAAAGAAATTAATCACAAATTAGAATTTTAATTAAATTAAATGTAATAAAACATCAACAATACTTCGATAAAAATTTATGTTTTCATCTTTTAAAAGAAATTTTTTTAATAACAAAAAAGAAAGAAGTACATACCAGTCAAATGTATATCCAGATGCATCGTTTATAAAAGTTGGCTTGAACTCCTCATAATTTACTAGTGTATGTTCAAATGTTGAATGGTCAGATACATTCTTTAATGCTAATGGACCTTTTTTACCTGAAAATATACAGAAATATCATTAGCATATATTTAATTAAGTTTTAGATTGTTAAATGTAACTAAATTAAACTAGTAAGAAAGAAAAATATTATAACTTGAATAAATAAAAATATAAAAAAAATTCTTCACTTACTTGAATGTTGGTTTCTATTTTCTTGATGTAAATTCTTGGGATTTATCAGGATCAAATTTTCCTTATCATAACAATAGTCACTTTCTGTAGAAGGAGAACATTTAGGTTTTGGTGAAGATATAAAAAGCTCTTCTTCACTATAAGCTTCAGTTACTGGCATAAAAGCAGAATCAGACAATGGAGTTGAGAGAAAGAGGTAGTTTCCAAAATCATTACTCAACTCATTCACTGCCAATGAAGTTTTAGGTACTGGTGGAAGAATATAAACTTGCTCATCAGCATCATCAAAAGGAAATTCCAATGAAGAAAGATAACCAGAGCTAGAAGATGGAGAAGTTGAAAAAGTACACAGCTCATGACTTTCATTCATGAAGTCTTCAAAAGGAACAGGAGGAAAGATAACAGGCTCTTCTTCGTTATCAATCAAGTATTCAGGAAATCGGTATCCAGAACTAAAAACAGGTAAATCTGTAGCAGGTGGTGAAGGTAAATTCCAATTATTGGATAGACTGGCACACCATGGTTCACTCGGTTTAGGAGCAAAGATTTCTCCATAATCCGCTACATCATTCAATTCATTCCTGGCCATATAAGAATCTCTTTCTTGTAAGTCAGAACTGCTTTTACAAACAGGATTATTCTTCTTGATGCCTTTAAGGGCTGCAAGAAATTAATATAGGTAAGTAAGACAAATAATTCTTGAATATAACTCAATAGCAACTATTTTTAAATTAAATTTTGTTTTGAAAAAATAAAATCCCAGCATGCATAACATGTTTGGCGTGTTTTTCAAGTGTTGCGAAACTGCTGCCAACAATGTGCTTTTACAATTGTTAACAAGAAATGTCTTTAGCATAAACACAGAAAATGGCGAAGACGTTAGCACATCATGAAAAGTATATAACTCATAAAAAACTGAAAATAATTGAAAAGAATTAACCCACCATTACAGATAACAAACTATCATCCTGCCAAATGCCATTTAATCAACCGTGTTACATATACCAGGATTAAGTCTCCTAAACTAAAATACTTATGAGTATTAAAAATAAAAACTGAATCTTTTAATCTGTATTTATAATTTTAAAAATGTTCCCGAATGTACAAAATACAAAAAATGAGGTACACTACTCATTTGCAGTCAAAGTAGTAGATAAAACAAAATTCAGGAAATGATTTTCAAAAAATTTCATGACATTTTTAGAACAATCTTTTAACTTATTAATAAAATAAAAGATGAAAAATCCCTATTGATAGCATATAAACTTTATATTTGTCAACATAAATTAAAATTTTTAAACTACAAGTTTTAAACTTTTAATTCTTTAAACTATTTAAAGATAATCTTGTTATAATCATTATTAATATATTTAATATAACAAATTGTTTACCTTCTTAGAATATATCTACCCACAATCTAAAGATAAAATCTATGGCATTCAAGATTTTTTTAATTTTTCATTTGAAGATATATTTTTCGAAATCCTTACAGCCTTTATTCAATATGCGTAGCATAATATACCATATGAATTTTCTATATTTTAACACAATACCATAAATTGTTACGTACAAAAAATTTAGTTAAGTTCAATAAGTAATCAATACTTAAAATTTTCACACTCTTCTTAAACTCAGTGCATGTAAATTGGTTAAATTGAGCTAAATTAAAAATACTTGATAAATTTTTTGTCCAACAATGGTAGATAAAACATCAGTTTGAATGCTAGGTTGAAATTTTATGGTTATTTAAAAAAAACATAAAATGATTATATTTTGGGTGAAAAATTTTTAAAAATGCAATTTAATCAGGTTTCTAAAATCACTTACAATAAATTAATAGTTACGAAAATTTGTTTAAATTGTTAATGACCAAATTTTTATTATAGTAACTGGTATATTAAATATGATAAAATATATTTTCTTTTTATTTGATATAAGAGTCATTAGCTATTTTCATTGCTTAATTTACTAGCATAATCAAACAAATCATTTTTACAGCTTTAATCCTTTCAAAAAAACATTAATAAATACTATGTAGCTAGTGAGTTTGCTGTTCAATGGCCATTTTTTTACATATTAGACTGGGGCCAATAGTTTAAAGTGTATTTTGAATCATTACAAAACCAATCAGCGAAAATAAAATATATCAATATAAACATAAGATGAAAACATTGGCACGTTGTCAGAGTTAACAAGTGTCTAGATAACTGGAAGAATTAATGAAATTTTCATGCACCCATGCCTAAAACAGGAATCGAACCCACTAACAATGGAAATGGACGCCAGAGTGCCAACCATTTGATTGCCAGCTCAGAAATCATTTCTCATTTCTAAATAAAATAATAAATGTGACATACTGACATTAAACTTTCTTCTTCCTTCAAATTATCCCTTCCTATTACTTTAAATATATATACTTTATATTTAAAGTAATAGGAAGGGATATATATACTTTATATAATGATATACTTTAAATATTTTTACATTCTTTAATTTTATTTCAAGATGCTAAAAGAACTGAAAATGAAATTATAAAAGCTAAATGCATTACATTTCATATAAAAAATTTTTTACTACAAGTTGATACTTTTGCAAAAAAATTTTACTCATAATGTCAAATTATAAAAAAATGCATCAGAAAGGATTATTTGTTCTGAAATATCTTTATTAAAATCATAAGATATTGATATTTTACTTTTCCTTAGCAAATACTTAAGCTTCTTTCATATTTGAATCATTTAATATGCAAAAAAAAAAAAAAAAAAAATGAGGATCAACTAAAAAAAACATAATTATCAATGCTTGATAAACTTTTAGAAAACTCTAATTTCCTCATTAAATTAATCTCATTTTATTATTATATTCAATATTTTGAAATACAAAATCAAAAATTTAAGAAAAGCAGACAGTAAAATCAGGCATGAAAAACAACGCTAAAATTCAATTTAAAAGTTATTTATAATATTAATCAAAGTTTTCTTTTAAAGTGACATAAATAAAGCTTCTTATCAAACTGATATAATCTCATTAATCTTTATAATAATAATAAAACAGTAAACAACTATTTGAAAAATTCGTTACAATTGATAAATGTGATATAATTTACACGATTGTGTTTATTTAATAAATTATGATTTTCAAAAAGCTAGTAAATCATTTTATAATAGAAAAATTTACTATCAAATATACATTCTAATTTAATATCTAAAAAGTTTTAAAAGGATACTTTTTTCAGGAAATCAATTTGCATTCAGAAAAGAACATAAAACAATACCCAACAATGCCAGGATGATTGGAATGCATAAATATCAATACATAACAAAAAACATCTCTCGATAACGCCATGCAAAAATTTTTATTAGATATCTGAGCAATAGGTAAGAAATTATTTTATTGGATTTTGGCATTGATTTTTATGGATTACCATTGATTTTACTAGTTAGGAACAGCCCTGTAAAAATCTTGCAATTGCTTTATTCCAACAAGATGAATTTTATAAATAAGAGTAATATCTTATTCTCTGGTTCTTGCTAAGTAATTTGGTGAAAATGATTGCTCTAAAAGCTCTCAGAACAGAAAAATACCGACAACTATAAAATCTTTTTAGGGCCACTTAAAATTAAAAAGAATACAATTAAATCCAAAATCTTAACTAAGCGATGAATGAAAAACTTATTTACAACAAAAACTAAAAAAATATAATATAAAATAAATAAAATATAGGATTACATTTAAATTATACAAAATCCTAAATAGTTAAAAAAAAATTAAAAGGTATCAACAAAATGTTATTGTATTACTTACCATTGCCAAATATCTTAGCGCTTCCTTGAAATCCACTTCTATTCATCGAAGTTACAGCAGAATTTCTCATCCTAAAAAAAATTCAAATATACTTACATTTAGGACAATTGTGTATTAGGATAATAAAAATAAAACAATAAAATTACCGACATTTTTCAGAAAAATAAGTTTATGCTTAGGTTATTTATTTAAAATATATCTTTAAAATAATTGGATCTCTTACATGTTATAAATAAAGAAAACTTTTACATTTCGTTGGCACTAACTTATTTTTACAAAATTTCAGAAATCATACAGATCTTAAATATGTTGAATGTAAGCAAAAAAATAGCTCTAACTATAATAACTGACTACTGAGCAATATTTTAAAATCAATAACTAATTATAAGATGATTATTATTAATAGGCAACCTTAAAATAACTTACGAAAAATTGGCTAACTATGCTGGTAACTTTTTAAATTCAAAAATTGTTATAATCAAGCCAGGTAATGTTTTATATATATAAATTTATCAAATGCAGAATAATCCATCAGCACATATTAGATCATTTATTAATTTAATTTAAAATTGAAATTTACACTAAAAAATTAAAATAATTTAATACATGCATGATTTCCGATGATAAATACAAGAATAATTTGATTAAGAAATTAATAAAAAGTAAGATTAAGTTTTTTGCTTAACATTAAAATTAAATCATTTAAGATTGATAATTAGTACATCGACTGTAAATAATTAAAATCGACGTGGTTTTAAAATAATTAGAAAATTAAAAATCATAATGTAGGATTTGATTAACTGATCTGAATACTTCATTCTTTCAAGAAAAAATGCATAGCATAAATATAAAATAAGTCATTACAAAACTACAAAATTTTTTTAAAGATATAGGTAGATCAGAATGAATTTTTTTAAAATAGTAGAATAATTTATTTAAAAATAATAGTAACAATTCGTTTTAAATTTAAAACAATAGTTAATATATAACTAAAGCATCAATTGTAGAAAAAATACTTACGTGACTTGTATATTTGAATAAGGATTGTTAATAATAATAAAAATATATCGCTGGATTTTCAACACAGATTTAACGCAACAAAACACAACCTTGCTCAGACGCTAAACTGAAAGCAAATGGAGAGATTAAGTGCTCCCGCTCATACCTAGGTCTACATTGCGCATGCGCCAAATGGGCAAAACCGGTTTTAGAGACGCTTGTCAAGTAGGGTTACCTTTTTAAAATCTTTGGAAGAGAGATCCTGGTATCCTATAATTTGGAATTAATCGCTAAATACGGTAATTTGTGATTCTAATAAAAGTGAAATTTAGAAATATATTCACATAACTTAGTAATTACGCAATTTTCAATGAGTAAAAAAATTAACTTATTATTTAATTACTCACAGCCCGTTGACGAAAGCAACTCAACAATGAAAATTAGCTTATAAATAACACATATCACACTTTTAATTTTTGAACATCAGATAACATATATGGATATCGGGAAAATTTTGAACTAGCACTTTTTGGATCTAAAAACATCGATGGCAAAATTCGGGTTTTCCTTAATAGAATAACTTATTCCCGAATTTGTGAACCCTCTGTAATAAGTGAGCATAAAAAATTAATGTAATTTTATAAAAGTAAATATAAAAAGAACTCTGTTTTCAAATTGTTATTTTTAAAGATTTTCTATTTTATAAACATGCTTTGATTCACTTTTCTTAAATTGCTTATTTTAGTCATCTTAAGAAAATTGTTTTGTAAATTTTATTTCAATGGCAATGATATTTAATAATTTTCTAGAAAAACTATGAGTTTTATTTTGATTTAAAAATGTTTTACACATGTACTTCTCATATTTCGATTGTCATGGAATATTTTTGAAGAATAAAAAATAATTATTTGTCAGGTTAATTATTAATAAAATATTGACAGATTGATGATGAAGACCTGATGTGAATTTAGGAACAATTTTACGCAGAATGTTAAAAATGTCCTCAAATTTAACATTAGGTAAAAGAAGTTAGTTCAGCTGCAATATTTATTCCATACAATGTTTCTGCATCAAAAGTGCCAAAATTCTTTCGTTATTTGTGCAGGTGAAAGGAATTATGAAATATAATTCTTTTCATTTGTGATAAAATTTATATTGAAGAAAATATTTCATTTTACTTTTATTTCAGTTCTAGAATTTAATGCTTTCATAATAATATTTGGAAAAACTGGTCAGTAGTAAATTTTTCCTTAAGTCCATTGATTCTTGTTTTTTTTTAAAAAAAAATATTGCGTAAAAAGTTTGCAGTAATTATCTCGAAATTATATTCTTTAGATCACAACTAGACCAAACGAATTAAATACTTAAAAATTTTGAAATCATTTTTATGATTTATTCTGTCATTTATGCAAAAAGTCAATGCATTGAAACTAAGGATATACAAATAAATTAGATAATTTAATGCGTATGATGTAATTATTTTATGTAAAATGAAATATTATATTAAAAGTCTTTTCAAAATATTTTATGATTCATTTCTATATTCATTATTATTTAATTATTTTTATTTATTTGATAATTTAATTTTTTATTTTTAGATATAAAACAATATATTATTATTCTATTAATTTTTATACATTAAATTAGTAATTAATGAACACAATAATTAATAAAAATTCAACAATTTCGAAATTCCTTATTAGTTTAATGAATTATGAGGGAATTTTAATGCATTATTCATTTTTATGAATTTATAATTTAGAACATCACTGAGATGTATGAATACTTTAAAAAAATCTATTCTTTTCTTTTGTACATTTATTCTCTTATTAATCAAGTATAAATAAAGCAAACAAAAAAAATCACTGGAGACAATAATATACTAGCAAATATGCAAAATATATATATATGTTAGAATTATCGATCTTAACCATTATATTTAAACATTTGGTAGCACTTACAGTTTCAAAAAGTCCTTAAAAAATGAAATATTCTTCTATTTTTTAATGTCTGTTGAGCTAACCGCTGACTCACATTTTTCATAACTACATTTGACATTTATATTTAATTTTAGCATAATAAATATAATTTTTAAAAAATCTCATTATTTAGAACTGCATAAAAAACTGCAAGAGCATCTGGGTAACAATTATTGTTATTTAGATTCAAATGTCAAATTTCATTCCATAGAAAGCAACCATTTTTATATATCTATTGCATATAGAACGAAATTTTTGTAGTTTAGAAAAAATTATTAGCATAAAGTATTTTATATACTCATATCATTCTGCAGATTACAAATTTTAGAATTTCTAGAATGCTTTAAATTATAGTTATATATATAATAATATATAGTAATAATTAATGAAAAAATGAATTGTATTTATAATTAACTATTTCATGCTTAAAAATTTGCTATTAATATTCCACAAAAATAAATATTCTGAAGTAAATTTACATTTGAAGACGATAAGTTTAAAAACATTTTTTTATAAATGAAGTCGGTTCTTAGAAACTTCTATTTTTGATGAATTGTGTTGAAGATTGTTATTTTCAGTCTTCAAATGATAGATAAATAGTGAATCATCCATTTGTTATTTAATCACACGATTAGTTTTTGTCGTGTCATTGAAGATTGATCGCAACACCTGGTTTTCGTCACAGAATTCGCTTTCGAAGTCTGTCACCCTAGACAATTCCCTGTGGCCATAACTTATAGTATGAAAAGTGAGGAAGTTGGAAAGGTAAACAGAAAGAATGGTTTTGGTTGATTAAGACAACAAAGAGATACAGATGCATAGAATGTCCAGGATTAAAAGAGCACGTGGTTCGTAAGACAGGCGCAGGCATGAATTCAAAGAAACTGGTGTGAACTCTCTGGCGGCCTTTTATTTACCCGTATATTTCCACAAACCATTAGGCCAGAAATCAAGCAAGCTATTGCGTAGAAGGTCATTTGGGTCAAGTTAGTGGGCGGAAATCTGGGGTTGCTTAGTCACGGTCATTCACAAATCTTAGATTTTATACTAGGATGCGTGTGTGTTCTGTCGAGAATTCGACAATTATTTATTCATATCCTATATTCAACGATTATTTATTGATTGTTTTTAAGCTTGAATTATACATTTGATTTCGCTTTTTAATTAAAGTTGGCTGAATAATCTCATACATTTTTCATTTTATGCACTTATTATTCACGTAAAATGAAAATCACCAGCTTTTTCATTATATGTAAATCGTTTTGCAAATTTTTAGTAAAATCCACTACAAAATTTATTTAGATGAGTAATATCAGATGAATAAATACCAAATTTATAGATTTTACTCGTGAATTTTTCTGTCACAGAGTACTTTAAATTCTTGCGTGTTTCTTTCTATACATATTCTTAATAAAAGTTTCTTTCCCTGAAAGTTTTTCTTCCAAATTTGTCTCAACTATCTTAGCAGTCAGTGAAAAGTTTTTTAATTTTGAAAAAGTTGAGGGAACTATTAAAATATAGCACTTGACAATGAAGTCTACTTTAACACACCTGCTAAGAACGTCTATTATTTTTACGTTATTATGAGTAATCAGTTTATCAATAAAATAAAGGATTTATTAAACAATTTCTTAGGACAACTTAAAAAATAAGCTCATAAAAAGCTTGCAATATTACTATATTTACCCTAAATCGAATTTCTAATAATATGATAAAACAACATGATTAACTACTCATAATGATAGAAATTTTATATTCACGACTCTGTTTTAGAATTTTTTTAACGCGTGGTCAATTGCTCCACTTACAAATGTCATATATTTATTCATATAATATATTTTGCAGCTACTAATTTTTTTAAAACTACAAGTTTTTTCTATTTATGAGCTAAAATTATAAATACTTAATTTGTATTACAAATTACTTAAATTTTTTCTCTTAGAAAGCCTGAGAAGAAAAATCTCTAACTTCTGACTTTTAGCACTGATAATTAAAGATACTTTTTAATGTACATTTTGCAAAGGTTATATATAAGTAAAAAGTATTACTCCTACATATGTTTAAAAATAAAAAATACAATAATCAAACTTAAAAAGCAAAGAATTTTTTCTTTGAATAACATTCTAATTTGTGACAAAGTATTAAGTCATAATTCTTTTTTACAAGCATGTTTTTTTATATTTTCTTTATCCATATTAGTTTCATCATTTTATTTTACAAGAAACATTATTTTTTTATTAATTTTTATTCTTTATTGCTGTTTAGGAGATACCATTTTACAACTAGTGCATTCTTTTAAGTGAGAATGCGAGTGAGAATCATCAGCTACAACAAACATTTTGTAAAAGTCTACAAAAACCTATCATCCCATATTAAGAAGTTGGAACGCTGGTTCGACAAATGGAAAATCAACATAAATTCTGAAAAAAGCATGGCAGTTCTCTTCACAAGATCCAGAACAATTTACCTCCCTTTTAAGCTCTATAACAAAGAGGTACCCTGCAGCAAAAAGATAAATCACTTAGGAGTATTTATCGATAGTAAGCTGTCTTGGAAACTCCCTATTCTAGAAATCAAACGTAAATTTATTACAACTAAAAGTAAACTTTACCGCCTCATCTCCAGAAATTCCCCGTATTCCTTATTTATAAAACCTTTCTAAGATCAATTATCACCTACGCCTGTCACATATGGGGAGGCACCACCCCCTCCACCTTCCAACTGCTTGAAGTAGCACAGAATAAAATACTGAGGCAAATAACCAACTCCCCCTACTACATAAGAAACGAAATGATCAGAATATCACTAAAAATAACAACTCTCAAGAGATTTGTCAAAAGCTTTCATTCAAATTTTATTCAGCTCTAAGTGATTCCCCCAAACCCCTAATAAATATAATGCCATCCTAAAACATCTATGATAAAGCTAACTTCAACCGCCCTAAGAGAGTATTGAGACTCACCCCCTCTACAAACTACTAATTAGCAAATATAAAGTGCATATTTAGTGACACATATATTCACTAGGTCCACCCCTACTCAATTAAAGGAACTTTGCAGGACCAAAATTGTACTTACATATTGTAAAAATGTTCATTGTATATATTTTTCTTTATTTTACTTAATAATCTTTTTTCTTTTTTCATTATTCACTAACCCCATGTTTGTATATATTGTGTTATTTTTTACTAACCCATTTATCCAAGAAAACCTATGTATACTTAACAGGTAAGTCAAGATGGAACGGTATAAAATTAAAACATATTTCCATTGTTACTTTTACCGCATGGTCTCAAACAAACAACATTATGAAACCAATCTCACAAAACAAGCAACGCATAGTGCCTTCCCTGACGTCCTTTCCAGATAAAATTCCTTGCTATAAAAATAATAATACTAAGAATTACCATTTTTAAGTCAAAGCGAACCCTAAGCCCCCAGTTAATTTTATACTGGAGTCAGCGGGCACCTGCCTGGACACTCCCACCTAAGTCTAGCAGACGAAATAGGATTTAACACGTCAAAATAAAGAAAAATAAAATAATAAGCACCGATTACACAAACTACTAGAATAAGAAAATAAAACAAAAATTTCGATTAAAAATAAATAAAATATTTTTTCTCATTATCTTGACAGCATAGTATTATATATATACTACTAAACTCCATGGCACGACAACCCATGTGGGCCAAGGCCTACAGTGCCCACAACTGTTTTCATAACCAAGGGCCCTGGGGTGCGAAGCATATGTCCCAGTTAGGTGGTCAGTCTAACGTAAGACCCCCAGTGTTTATTTCCCAAGCATGCTTGGTACTCAGTTAATCGACCCACTGAAGGGATGAAAGGCTGAGTCAACCTTGCCCAGCCCGAGGATCGAACCTCGGACCTGTGTCATGGGAGCGTGAAATGCTGCCACTAAGCCACCGGGCTTCATTATATATATATATATATATATATATATATATATATATATATATATATATATATATATATATATATATATATATATATATATATATATATATATATATATATATATATATATATATATATATATATATATATATGCTTTATCAGAATTTTTACACATATTATATGTTATTTTACCCAAGTAACTTTTAAGGATTGGAACATTTAATTCTTTTCTCATTTTTTAATTAAATAAAATATAATTCATTGTAATTATAAAATAAACATGACAATTCAAAGATAATAGATAATTTGTAGAACTGGGTGGAGATTTAAATAGATAAAAGCTGTAAATAAAACAATAAATGAATTCTTTCCGTTCAAATTTTATATCTTGAAATAAATATTTAATAATTCTTCCCAAATTATATAAAGAATTAATATACTCAAAAAATTATTAACAAACTTGTGTATAGTACATTGATTCCTATTGACATTTATATAAAGAAAACGTAACATAAAAATATGATGCCTGCAATATATATTTATATATAATAATCAAGAATAATCAGAATTTAGTAAAGAATTATATTATAAGATTGACTAAAATATTTTTATACATAATATTGGGCTTTGAATAGTTTAACAATAATTTTATTTGCGTATTAATTTGTTTCATTTTTTAACGCAGCAGGAAGATTTTTCTTCAGATAATATTTCGAAAACTTTGATTAAAACTAAGTTATAGACATTATTATGATTTTTACTCACACAAATATTTCAGTATGATGTCGAATAAAATGTAATGTGAAAGTATTTAATTACTTCAGCTCTGAATAGCGTAGTTCAGTGCTGAAAACTTTAGTTTCACAATTTAAAAATAATTATATATTTAATTTCTGTGTAGAAAAACTGATTTCGATTTGTAACTGTGCTGATAAAATATTGGAAAGATTGTGTGCGCTAAACTAAATGAAATGTGATAGGAAAATATATGTAGTTATGACATATGTTTGCCTTGTGATAATAATCTAAAAAGTATTATTTTAAAAAATATTGAGCAGAGAAAGCTAAATAGTACCAAAAATTATGTAAATATTTCTAAATTTACTAGATAATTTAGTACACAGAAAAATTTAACAAAATAAACTGTAATAAAATTCAAAAATTATTATCTAGATGGAATTTTAATATTATACACGATTATCTTACTTATTATCTTCTACGTTATCTTATATCAACAAATATTTGTTATCTACTAAGTAAAAGTATCTGCCAAATTTTATTGTTCATTTTAAATAATATTAAAATCATAGTTTCTTTCGTTCTTACTTACTTTTAGTTACCTAATAATTGCGCTCATTAATTGGAGATTCCCGTTCTTAAATATTCTGGGCTTTGAAATTTATTTTAAAAATTTATTTATCTAACAACAATGCATTATAACAGATTCAATAGCGATCGTGTTTTTAGAGAGAATTGGAAGAATCTTTACGGAACAAAATCAATCATGAAAATACAAAGGCGATTGTAGTGTCAACGATTTGTTTGCTTTTAAAATAACCTTTTCTTTTGTTACTTTTCAAACTGGATCGAAGTGGGCAGAAAATAGAAATTTCAACAGCGGCGGTTATTACTAGAGGATAATCAACTGATCGTATGACATTCCCCAAAGCAGACAAGAATGCTTGTTTGTTGTGAAGTGACACTCGTGAAATGGGAAAGACATGCAGAGATGATGATGTTTCTGCCTGTTGTCAAACATCTTTGTCCCCAGTAAAGAACGATGTATTGGTTAGCTGATTTATGCTTATTCGGTTGACCAGAGGGAATCGACTTGATGAGGAATCTAAAAGTTTATAATAGTTTTGTAAACTAAAAGTTTATTATTTATACTAAGCTTTGATTTTCTATCAATTAGTGTGTACAATTGGGCCTCAACCTGTTTTAATTTTTTCAGAATATTATCAATATGAACCAGCCAAGTAAGTCTTTTATGAAGGGTGACCCTTTCTCACTTTTGTGAAGCAGAGAGTTTTAATGCCAAATAGGATGAATTCTGGTGTGGGTTTTTGCTTGATTCCGAACAGTATTGCTACGCATTTATCTGCAATAATTGCCATTTTCCATTCCTTTAGCCACTGATCTAGTTTTGGAGTATATTATTTAATTGGTATGGATGCGCTTTTAATATCTTATCCCGTTGCCATAATGGCTGTATAATCAGTGAAAATATATCTATTAATTTTGTCTTGGGAAGGTAGATTCACTAGATAAATTGAGAAGGGAAGTAGTCCTAAAATGGACCCCTGTGGAACACCACTAAGATATTTAACCTGATAAGAATATTTGTTATTAATTTTTATTTTAAAATTTCTCTATTTTTTAAGTAACTATTCAAAAGTAAAATAAGTGGAGGAGGAATTTCAGTCTAGTTAATTTAGATATTAAACCATTTACCCAAACTTTGTGAAAGGCCATGGCAGTATCCACAAACAATGCTGCCGTGGCGTTATTATTCTGTATATTGGAACTAATTAGCTCCACTGCCCTTAAGATTTGTGGCTGGTTGATGTTTCGCTCGGAAACCGAATTGCTCATCATCAATGATTTTGTTTTGTGAGTTATAAAATAATTTAATCTAGTTTTGATGCAATTCTTAAAAACTTTTGAGAGAGTAGGCAGTAGACTGATTGGCCTACATGACCGAGGATCTTTTGGATTTTTGTCATTGCCCTTGAAGATAGGGGCAATAATAGCTTTCTAGTAACCAGGAAAGTAATTATATTTTAACACACTGTTGAAAATATTTGCTATTTGGAAAATGGCCTTAAGCGGTAGGTTTTTGACCATCCCGCTGGTTATCCTGTCATACCCAGGTGCCTTGATCGGATTCAATTTTTCTATGTATTTGATAAGCTCCGAGGGAAGAATGGGTGGTAATGAGTTCGATACTGGAGGGGAGATTAGAAAATTATTTACTCCTCAATTAACCTCCATTTCTTTTGGACTGTCTATGTTATTTAGAGAGCACTGGATTTTTATATTATCTGCTATCGCGTCCGCTTTTTCCTCATCCGTATAGGCAATTTTATTGATACCATTCATGGGTGGGAATGTTTATTTTTGTTTTTGTGCGATTTCGTCACTTTCCAAAGTGAACAGTCGTCGGCCGTAAGGGAGGTGACATGATTTTAACATTGTTTATTTTTTAAAATTTTAATTTCATTTTTTAGTTTGTTGTCGAACCTCGTGCAGTTAGTTTTATCAGCTAACAATCGGCTTTGTTGTTTTTTCCTGAGTTGGTTTCTTATTTTAATTTTTTCCTTAATTTCGTCGCTAAGAAAGGAGATACTGTGATTAATTTGCTTTTTCTTATTTTCATACGATGAATAAATTATTTGAGAAGCATTTTCGATTTCAGATTCGCGATATCATTGGTATTATTAATCTCTTTAAAATAATTTATATTGTTAATTATATTTTGTTTAAATTTAATCCAGTTTGGGATAAGTTTTTTAGAATATGAAAAGTCCTTGTGTGTAATATCAAAAGTACAGATGACCGGTGAAAGAAATTCAAGCGAGACAGAGAAAGCATACCAAAACAGGACTTGGATAAGTTTCTTAGCCGTGAGAAAAATTTTCAAAAATTCTGGAAAGAAACTACATTCCTCTGAGACATTTCTTGCCAGTTTTTGACGTAAAAATATTTAACTTATTTGAACAGTTGCAAGTCAATTTCATCTGTATTATTATTAGTTATAATTATATTACTGTTATGTAATTATATTACTGAGTTATAATTTTCTTTATTTGAAACGGCCATTTAATTATAATTATTTTACACGATTCAATTATTCCAGATTACTTTTAAATTATTTCTTTTTCGGAATATTTTTGTTTCATATTTTATCTAGCATTTTTTCTTAAAAATTTATTTCTTAAAAATATTTTGATATGAAAGAGATTAAATTATTCAGAAAACGTTACTATAATTTCTCGATTCTAAGTTATACATTTGTTTCTTTATTACTCTCCATTGGCGTAGCGAGCACAATTGGCGCCCGGGCACGATGCCAATTTTGGCGCACCATCTCAAAAAATAATAATATAATACATAGAATAAACATGTGTAATGCCGACCAATATATTTCAATAATTTATCACAGTTACCGAATTTAGAGAGGATTATGTATAATCATTGGTTATTATACACGATTTCCGGATTAATCACTTATACCATAACACTATCTTATAATTTTACTCTGAGAACATTTCTCCTTGAAAATTTTCAACTTATTATTAATAATGTTTAGTAAGACTTTCTTATGATTTTTGCCTTGGTTATTATTACTTATTGTTATATTCTCTTCCCTTAATCACAAGTAACATAAAATGTATTTTTATTTCTTAAGAAATAATTATATATATAAATTAAAACAATTTCAATTTTCAACTTTTATTGTAATGAACTGATAAATATTACAGTTTACTTTTGTTAAAATAAATTGTAATGTTAATAATAACATTAAATATATTTTTATTTCTTAAGAAATAATTATATATAAATTAAAAACAATTTCAAAAATTTTAATTTTTAGCTTTTACTGTAATGAACTAATAAATATTAGTTTGTTTTTGTTAAAAAAATTTTCATATATTAGATTTGATTGTTTTTTTTAAATATTTTTCTTAAAGAATTTATTTATATGTTAATTTTAATCATGTTTTACTAATTTGTTAAGATTATTTTTGAATTGGCAATTATTATTTACTTTTCTTTTTATTCAATAAATATTTTAGTATATCAATAAGCAATTTTTAATTCATTGTTAAACTCAGAGCATGAACATGTACATACAATTCTAACTTAATTATTTTAAAATATTTATTTTATTGTATTTTTATAAAGCATTCACACACACACAACACACTTAACTCAACATACACTGATTTTTTTATACTAGATAATTTATATTATATCAATGATGACTCAGAACAAGACAGATCCAGTATAAAAAAATTTTTATTTACACTCATAAATCCATTCACATTATTTATTTACAGTTTTTTAATTAAAAAATTTTCTTCTTTTGTTCCTTCCTCCTTCCCGATCTGGAGCATTTTGAAGCCAATTTCTTACATACTCTTCTATTTTGTGTTGGGAAATGCTAGAATATTCTCTTTGCTGTTGAACACTTACTGAAAATTAAAATGCAGTTTAATCACAGGTAACACCAATTCAAATTACTTTTTGTTACCTGTAATAAAATAAATTCAGAATTATTAAAAAAAATTAATTACAGAAAAGAAAAATCTCTAACATAGATAATTTTTGTTGTAAATTACTTTTTTTATGTTTGCTTTATATTCATTGATTGCATTTTTTTTAAAAAAATGCAATTTTAATTAAGAAATAAAGAATTTAATGCTTAAATAAATACTGGAAATTATCCTTTTTTATTGCATTAATGCATAAGTTATCCCTTTAAATTTCAGTGATCAATATTCTTTTTTTTGTATTTTCTCTTAACAATGAAAGAAATATTTTATATTTGAGCTCCTCATTATTCGCTTATATTTTGGCACAATTTTCTTCCATTATAACAAGTCTATCCTCAAAGTATTGTATAAATAGTTCGTTTACCAATACCAAAAAATTTATGAATATCAGAATGGTTACTGTTACAATTTCATTCTTTTTAACAGTTTTACAAGAACTAAAAATTCTAGGAAAAATGTCAATAGACAGTTTTCCAGAACTGAATTTTTAATATTAAAAAAGGTCTTAACATTCAACAAAGTGAAGTATTTAACAAAAATAAAATATAATGAATAACCTCTTTATTGAAAACTCATAAATCAGAAAAAAAAGATAACATTTCTAATATTTGTTTTTGCACAATAAAACAACTGCCGAAAATGAATTTCCAGATCTTACCGCAATAAGCTCATAATGAAATCATCCAAGTAATACAGTTCATTTATATTAAAAAAATTGAAATATATGTATATATATTTCAATATATATATATATATATATATATATATATATATGTGTATATATATATATATATATATATATATATATATATATATATATATATATATATATATATATATATATATATATATATATATATATATATATATATATAAAGAATCTATTCTATTTATTTGTAAAATATTATTTTTTGATAGAATTTGATTATATTATATATAAATGCATGTAATTTGTCGTCATCTTTTACAAATTTGTTGTTCAGCAGATTATTTTTGAAATTAGCAGTTATTTTTATTTGTTTTTTTAGTTAATAATGTTTCTATAAGAAATTTTCAATTCTTTGCTAAATTTTTAGCACACAGGAAAGTATACATAAAAAATCAAATAAATGATTACCTCAAAGTATCATACTTACGAAGAATAACCTAAAAAATATTTTCACATATAAAAAAGATTTACATTTTAATTTACAACCAACACACAAGCCAATCATTGCAATAGTTATAGTAACACAGCCATCAATTCAAAGTTTAGGGGTTAGATTCTCAACTTAATTGTGAAATTAGTGATGAAGTACTTTTTTACTGTAGATATTAGCTATTGCGTGCAAAAATATACCATAAAGTGACAATGTATCAACGAGTTAAAATAAATAAAAAAGAATATTGCAATAAAATTATCAAATAAAGTTGCAACATTAGGTAATTAAAAAATTGTAATTCCTTTGCAAGTATAAAAGACAGATAAGTTTTATGATCCCTTTAACTTTTATTGAAATTGGGTGAAAATATTCTGCAAGTATTTTTTGTAAAGAATAATATTTTTAGAATTAAAAAGCAACACAAATTTTTAAATATATTTAAATAATTCAAATAGAAACAGCAATTAAATTATTATTAAAGACCTTATTATTTTAGAAAAAAAATTAAATCCCTACCTTATGTTGATTAAGATTTATACCTTAGATTTATACCTAATAATAATTTTAAGCAAGCAATTATCCTGGAAATATAAGGATTAATTTGACCAGGAAGAAATACCAGTCAAATATAAATTAAATGAGAATGGTCAATTTCCATTCGATAGTTTTGCGTTAACAGGAGTTATGGTTGCAAATGGCAATCAAAACTGTACAGACTTGTGGCATAGTAAGTTATAATTTCTTAAAATATTTTCTATTATTTTGAAGAAAATTCAATGTAATAAATAAAATAGAAAAATAATCAGATGTGAATAATTATTTAAAATGCAAATTTAATTCAATTACAAGAAATCAGTTGTAAAATTTTCTGTAATTCTTGAATTGAAGTTTATTGTGGACTTCCTTTCCAATTCCATTTTTGTGCAAGATTATTGATAAGAAGTTTTGATAATATTCTTGTGCACTCATTTTCGTCCTTACCGCCCAAAGTTGACAAGACTTTAACCTAAAAAAATATTTTATTCTTTTTTTTTAAATCAATGACATTTATTATCCTTTACAAAAACAGAAACGTCGGAAAATCTATGGATAGTTTTCACATCTAAATAGGTGTAAGTTTAATCCACCAAAAATATTTCGTTTTTTGCTACTAAATTTAGTTATTTTAATTGATTAGGTTTTTGAAAAATTTAAATACAGATACATTTAAATACATAAATTATTTTATATAAAATATGAATTAGATTTGAAAATATTTGCGGCTTCAGTGCACATTTATAAATCATAATATACCTTAAAACAAAGCAAATTAATTCATATTTAAAGTAATACTCACTTATTATACTATGTGATAAAATATTTTTTTCATTTACATAAGTTAAATTAATATATCGTTTACTAACATGCAATTTAAAATATTTTTCTAAGATGATAAATTTCATTTATGTACACATGATAAATGCTTCAAATAATTTTGAGTCAGGAATTCATTTTAATTTGTAAAAATATTAAATTGTAAATTCAAAATTTTTAATTATTAATTAATTTCTTAGAATTACCCAAGTAATCTCTTTGATAATAACCTATTAAAGTATTATGTAATTACATATATTATTCACACAAGAAACAGACTTTTTTAAAGTAATATATTTTTATCATTTTACTAAATTCTTCAATGTCTTTGAGCCTTTCTTTCATAACTTTCAATTCATCAAAACTACAAAAATAGGCTATACACTCTCCTCTTCCACAATAGTTGTGCTCGGAAGTAGGGACTGCACACAAAAGCATAGTATTCTTCTGAACATTTTTTTTCAGCTCCAAGATTACGCCGTACAAGGATTTCAACATTGCTAGAAAGATATATATATATATATATATGTATGTATTAACATTGTCATTTCTCAATATGAAAAAAGTTTGATTGAAAATAGTGATAAATAATTTAACTATTTCAAAAAAATTTTAACTGAATAATAATATTGGATTAATTTAAGCATTTGTTTAATTTTAAATTCGATATAATGATTTAAAATATTTTCACGATTATAATAGAAGAAGAAAAACAATTTATAGTGTATAAATTACATTTTATAGTTTGAAATATCATATACTCTGAAAAAATTAAATAAAAAACAGTTAATGAAACATTCAAGTTAAAGGACTAATTTTTAGCCTTAAAAATGAGTAAAATGTGTAAAAACATATAAAAAGGTTGCAAAAAGTAAATATATATATACATAATTAAAATATAAAATTGTGACAGAAATTAATTTTTTGAGAACAAGACCTTTTAATAATGAAATATTATTAACTATGAAACTTTTGACATGCTTTCTCTACACAGTACTTATACTTATTTATATATCAGACAAACCTTCATTACTTCTACATTTATCACACATCTTTTTTGAATTAGTCTGAATTTTTGTATCGATACTTTTACTGCACAAACCTTCATTAATTGTATCTGATGAGAGTGGTTCAATGTCACTGTCATAGTGATAGTACATTAACTTTTTCTGTCTTTTTTTATTGGCTGAAAATAAATATTAAAATTATTATTATTTATCAAAAGTATGAAAGTGAGAAATTAAATACTAATAATATGTAGACAATCGAACACTTTTAGATCAATTACATTAAAAATGACAATAGATCAGATTGCCTGAATTAAAATATGCCTAAACAATTTTTTTTTTTTACCTATGTACCCATATTTGCTATATAAATCGTGCAAAACATACATCAACTTAGCAATTTAAATGAATTATTGACGTCGTCATTTTAAAAATATTTATAACTATACAATTCTGCTCTGAATAAAAATGCCTCTTTCTATCTAATTTTTGGAACATACAGAGCCAGAATAAGGCAGGGACCTATGGGGCAGTTGCCCCAGCCTCCTACATCAGAGGGCCCTCAAATCAAATAGAAGTTTATTTTACGTTGTCAATAAGATGATGAATATGCTTTAACACAGAATTCTACTAAACGAAACATGAAAAAAAATTAAAAGGAATCAGGTATTATAACATTTCATCAAAGTTTTTCAAGAAAAGAAAACCTTTCAAGTTACAAATAATATGTATGAAATAAAAATTTTTTTTTTCTTATTTCTGTTGAATGTTGACACTAAAAATGATAGTAAAATTAATAAAAGTAATAAAGTAAAACTTACATGATTTGTAAGCAACTTTCACTTTAAACTTTTCCCAAGTTTCCAATGGCTTTTCATCTCTTCTACTCAGATTTCTGATTTCATTAATATCCTTATATCATGGCCAAGAACACAGAATCATTTCTTCCTCATGGAAAAGCCCAGTTGTTGGCACAACAAAAAGAACATTTTTCTCACCTGTAAATTCGACCAGGGTAAATTTTTTGTTGATGTTGAACATTCTTATTAATATTTTCTATTTGAAAATTAAATGTAATAAAGAATTAAAAAATCAAACAATGGAATATAAAAATTATGATAAATTTAAAAGACTGACTATATTCATAAAATCAAATAAAAATATACATATCTTAAGGCAAATTACATATGTGAAATGTGCATAGGCATAAAGTTTTATAATTTTATTTATAATTGCAAGAGGTCCATATATATATATATATATATATATATATATATATATATATATATATATATATATATATATATATATATATATATATATATATAACAATATAATGAGATATATTTACAAATATTTTATATTTCTAAAAGCTAAGATAATTTAGGAATAAAAATTTTTAAAATCAATTAATATATAAATAAAAACATTCATTAATCATTAATTTTCGACAAAAAAGTAAGAATATTTTAAAGCCAATTTGAGAGTTAACAGAGTTCTAAATAATAGATTTGGACAGAATTTTAAAGCAAAGTTTCCATCTAAAATAATATTTCACGAATAAAATCTATGTTAAACTTCAAATCAAAACACAATGAGAACTTAAAGTTAAACTTAAAACAAAATCTAATTTATACAAACAAATAAATTTTAATGAATTTAAAATAACTTTCTTTTCATAAAATTGATATTTATCGAAAAAATAATTGTTCAATACTCACTAAATATCTTATCTTACTGAGTTCTACACACCAATATTCTTGCATAACCTAATCAATAGTTCTCAAAGTTTATAGTGCGAGTATCCAAAATAATACTATTGGTTAAAATTGCTTGTCAATCCATCCCATGCAATTTGAGTTTACCAATTCTGGCGTAATATTTCACGAAAATAAATGTACTAACGCCACGAGTCCCCTTTTGTATTCCACACCAAAAAGGGGGGATGCTTTCTGTTTCCCACCCCCTATTTCGTTAATCAGTAGCTACATAAAATTACCCCCGGAGTTTTAGAGCACGGACGGAGGCAGAAAAGAGCGACTTCAAATGGTCGCCGAAAATGACACCGGAATCCCCCTTTGACGACCATATCAGGCATTGAGGGAGAATATATTTCCCCTCTTCCGCTGATATTGAGGAAAACATACATTTCATAGTACGGTTTTTAATAATCATAATAATAATTTTATTATTAATTATAATTAAAAATTCTGCATTGCCTCGCACACACATTGAATGATTTTAGTTTTTCATTAAACGGTCGAAAATAATTATGAATGTTTAAATATAAAATTGGAAACATGAATTATTAAAAATGTATGTATCTATCATTTCAATTGCCTGTATAAACGAGCGTGAGCTTTGTAAATTTCATTTTAATAATATTCTGTTAATTTATTAAGACTGTAGTTCATTTATTAGTTTTTCAATAGCTTTTCTTCCCTTACAAAACGTGAGTCAATAGCAAACTGCCTTTATATGAATTCTTGACTTAATTATTTCTTATTTTATCAGCAAAAATCAAAAGTTTTTAAAGTTAATAACCTATCGTGATATAATTTAAAAGTTCCAAGTTGTAATTTATTTATTTTCCTCATCTTTATATAGATAAAATATTCCTTTCCATCTTCATGTTTTTAATATTTTTTGACATTATTTTCAATACATATATCCTGTTTTTTAACTTCTATATTTTGTAAAATAACTCTTTTTAATTCCAATTACTTAATGTATTTCGCAATTAAACTGAGATTTCTATTTTACTTTAAATAAATTTCAAGTTATTTTTTGCAAATAATAATCTGTTGATAATAATATATTCTTCGATCTATAATCAAAAAATTTAAAGAATAGATAAATAATAATCTATTCTTTAAAATTTTTAAATACTTATTGAATTGTAGATATGGAATATCATCGTTACATCTGATTCCTTCAAAAACTTCTTATATTTTCCTTTTTTATTTGTTCATATTCTCTAAGGAAATCAAATGTTTAAAATTGTTAATAAAAAATTATTGAGAGATTAGGAGCAAAAAGGTTTTAAATTATGAGCAAAAAGGTTTTAATGTTCAAGAGCTTAATATAGTAGATTTGAAAATACCTTTGTACCACCGAGTAATAAAATACTTAATTATGTTCTTCTCTTCTGGTTTATAAGAATAGAGAAACACTGAACATCTATTTGACTGATCTAAAGTATGCCTCTAATTTATTTATAGAAAAGAAAGAAATATATTTGAAGTATGCAAAATATGTAATAATCGGGATGCACAAGATGTCCAAATCGAAACGCTCTGATTTGAAATGGATGTACTATATTTTCTACTTAATCCAAAAAGAAGATTTACACACAAAAAGGGAAATAAAAATTCTACTTATCGTATCATACTATTTCTATGTAATTCGCAACAGTGATAAGGAAGATATTTAATAAGATACTCAATACCTTTATTGTTATTTAACATATATGTCTCGTAATTTTCTTTTCCCTAATTTGTTCCAAAATCACAGAATCCACGCAGAGAAAAAGGTAGTAATTAATTATGTTCTCTGCCTCTAATTTCATATTTTCTTTCAATTTTTAGCACTTGAGATAAAAATAAAGGAAGCATATAATTTATATGTTTTATTTATTTTTATTATGTAAATAAAATATAGTAAAATAAATTCTAAAGCTTACTTCATACAACAAAATAAAATTTTCCACACTGTTCGAACAGAAATTGAACCGAAAACCGGAAAAAGCCATTATTTTTGTCGGAACGAAAACCGGAACTGAACCGAAAATAATATCAATTTATTTCGGTTCGATATATCAACCGTCGTTTTGCTACTGTAATCAAATTATGTATATATTTTAATTTAACGTCAACCCTATAATTATTTTATCACATGTATATATTGCTTCTTAATTTCCTTTTTCGATACTCAATAATCTTCTTCTTCTTCTTAAGGTTGGGTTTGTATGCCATTAACACCTCTGCTTTAATCAGCATTTAGTGCAGTTTACTCCAAACCCAATGTTTCCTAGTTCCAATTGCTCGGGTCACCAACTTTATTAAAAAATAGATGGTCTTTTAATGGAGTCTTTAATAATATAATCCGATAACCCTTTAATGGAGTCTAGGTGTAACTTTCTAGTATGGATGATGCCTAAAGAAGTTAATCTAGGGAGGGCAAAAGCCTCGTATTCGTAAATGATATGCTTTTGGCCGTTTCCTCTTGCGTATAATATTTTCTGCAGATAGGGTCTTGCTGAAACAGTCCCATTTTATGGAGGTGTTTTCTGAAATAGTAGTGCCCAGTTATGAAGCCTACGATTAAACGTATCTTCTGCCTAGAGCATCTTAGAATTTCAGAGGCAATCGTCACTGATGATCCACAAATGATTCTGGTCAGAGAGTCAGTGATGCTAGCGATAGCTTCCTGACTTTCATCAGAAGAATATGGTTTGGAGGTCACTTCTATCTCCTAAGAAGGATTCATTGCTGCCCCTTCACTAGATTGCCTCTGAGTTCCCTTGTCTTTTTCAGCAAGGTCTACTTCAGAGGCTTCACCTGCAAATGCAGAAAGGTTTATTATTTCTTGTGTCTTTTCAGCCACAAGATAACAATTAATAAGCTCAGGTAATATGACAGTCCACCCAGCATTGCCTGAGTTACTGGGCCAGGCAAATTACTCCAGAAGTTCGCCAGTCAACTAGAGGCTCCGTTAAGACACCATTACCGCGGTGCCAAATAACTCTAGGCACGGGTCGCATAACACTAGGGTTAACGGGAGCTGTTCACGACCTCTGATTCTATATTCAAGGCTATCCTGTCATTCCTACAGGAGATTCGGCTATCCACCACCTGCCGACGCGCCTGGTAGCTGTTCAAGCCCTTATTCAATAATACTTTTCTATTTTAGTCTCGCATGAAATTGATTGCAGAAGGCAGATTTGATTTAATTGAATGAATTGGAAGAATATATGATACTTTAAGAAAAATATCGATGAGTTATATTTTTTGCAACTCAGCATGCGCTCAACTACAGCTGTTCGTATAAACTGTTTAGAGAGACAAAACGGATTTTCAGTTGGAAATATGATGAGCAATGCTGCGCCCTAAGAAAGCGATTGTGATTTACGCGTAATAATAGGCATCCTTTTCTAACTGGTCAGGAAACGTAAAAAATTTTGTAACAGTCGAATGAATTCATGTCGCCGCTTGCCGTGAAGTCTATGAAGGTTTCTTCCTCTTCAATGGAGAGTCCTTCGGGAGTATTTTGAAATGGATTCCTCACGCACTTATAACTTGATATCAGTTAGTCGTCAGTAAGAAAGCACTTTTTAAAATTCTTTGCTAGCATTGCTAAATGATTTTCACAAGGTTACAAAAACAACTTTCACATGTTGTTCTTCAACCTTGTAAGTTTTAATACAATCATTCAAATTTGCAAACATTGTTAAGTTTTCTTGCTTTAAATTTCTACTCCACAATTCCAATTTCCTACAAAAAGCATAACTTTATCACTCGTATCCAATATTGTGTATTTGCTCCTTGCAGTTGAAGATTCAAGTTATTTAATTTCTCGAATAAGTCGACCATGTAGCTCAATTTAATCACAAATAAACTATCGCGAAAATTCTCAGCTTCCGGTCTGTTTTCCTCTTCTAGAAAAACGGCGATTTCTTCGTCGGTTGCAAATATTTCCCTCATGATAACCATCTTGCCTCGCAATAAAATAGTAACGCTAAATGTACTGCACCCATATGTCTTTACAAAGTGCGGAAAAGATTTCAGGGGTCTCATTTTTTATATAATTTACTACGGTTACAACAGTAGTTATCACAATATTCAAACCAGGACTCATTTCTTTGGAAGCCAAAGCTTCTCTATGGATCATGGAATGTGTCCAGACGAACTGTGGCGATTTTTGTTTCACAAGTGCTTGAATACTTTGGAATCTTCCGGACATAGAACGATCACCATCGGTGCATATTCCGACGTAATTTTTCCATTTTATGTTTGCCTCGTTCAGAAAATCATTTGTGATGGCAAATAATGCGAGTGTTGTTGCTTTGAGTTCTACTGGTTTACAGAGTAATTCTTCTACTACTGATAAATTATCACAAAATCTAACATAGGCAATGAAATGAGCATCTTTATAGTAATAAAGATCTGTTGCCTCATCGAGTTGTATTGAAAACAATTTGTCACGTAACTTCGACAAAAGCTGACACTCTACATCTTTAGCTATATTAGCAATTCGACGGGCAACAGTATCATTTGAAAGTATAGACTGCCATTGTTTTGCAAAATTTTCTCCAAACATTATTTCTACCATCTCAATTGCAGCTGGCAAATAAGCTCATCACCAATGGTGTCAGGCTTTTTTTACATTTGGCTATTTTATCTGAAACTTTGTAAGAGGCAATTAAAGCTTTTTCATTCAAAGAATTCTCTGGGTTTGTTTACGTACTCACTATGAAGCGTTTCCAAATGTTGTTTAAGTTTTTTGGTTTTATGCTGTCTGCCACCAACATTTTTGAGCAACTGTTACACAGGGGCCTTTCTTCTTCATTTACTTCAGTACTAGTGAACCCAAAATTTAAGTATTCTTGAGACTATTTTTTTGATTTTATTTTTGGAACCACGCTCGTCTGTGTACTTGGTGATGCTTGTCTATCGTCTAATGCTCGCTTAAAAATTTATCCATGATTCTGCACAAGTCTGCTGCCTTGAATATTTAATGCGGTGAACTGCAATTACACGAAAGTTTTTATAACATACACATTCAGAATAAATTCAATAGTGATAGAAAGATCGAATCAAATGAGAGATTGTCTGGAATTGAAATTGGCGTCATAGAACCTTCTCCCTATGAGAAAACATTTGTTCACATCTGCGCACGCTCCTAACTTAACTTTTAAGCTGACCAGACAAATCGAAACTTCTCGCGAAACCGTGAGAATGCCCGACATGGCGGGACGCGAGAGCAATAAAAAGGTAAGATTCTTGTTTTTTCAATGCTGACGATCGGTGTTGCAAAATGTCAATAAATTTCCGTATTCTTGGTAATTTGTGAAGTTTAAAATTAAGGTTGTTGTGTAGGTTTAGCGCCAAATTACTCAAAATACATTGCTTACATTTTATTGTATGCGGTGGGTGGGATGAAAATTATAATTGAAAATTGGGCCGTGAATACTAAAAGGTTGAGAAACACTGCATTAAAACATCAAAATAGAGCAGGGTGTTCTGAAATATGAGCATACATTAGCATGTAAAAGAGGGTTCTCCACTTCTCTACAGTCAATTTCTTTTTAAAACAAGGTTTTGATTCATAAAAAATACACTGATAGTGGTGCCATCCTTTGGCAATAACAATTGTTCTCAGCAGATTAATTCTCACATTATAAAATATAGTAACTTCTTAATCGGCTATCCGGAGCCCCTTGCAACTAGCTTCACTGCAAAGCTTATAGTTGAACCTCCAGATTTGATAAACAGGCCAGGATCATGTTACTCACTGGTTGAACACAATCACGGTTCATTTAATTAATATGTTTTGTAAACGGTTAGAATTTCTCTACATTTTTCTGTTTTTATACTAATATTTCTGTTTCCATGGTATAAATATTTCTAGTGTAATGCTTCAAAATTTAAATATATATATATATATATATATATATATATATATATATATATATATATATATATATATTTGCTTCTAAATTGGTAAATTCTATTTGTTAAAACTAAAGAATTGAAATAGATTGAAGTTTGAGTAACTTGCCGACTCGAAATGTTGGTGGATGGTATTCTATTTGCACTTTTTGAGGATCACTCAGTTAATAATTTTAAAAGTTAAAGAAAAAACTATTTGGTACCTATATAATTACTTTAATCATTGTTCGAATTCCATTACTTTTATCGTTCTTATGATGAAAACAGAGAAACTCTTTAATTTCTTAAATAAATTAAAGTGTTGTGATTTCAAATAGTTATACTAATCGGTTCCTAAGTTTGTTAAATTATTACTCAATTTGAACTTTTGTAGTAATTTTTTAAAATCAACAAAATGTTTTCAATATTATGAAATCATTTCTAAATTTATAAAAGCAACAGAATAAAAAATATTTCTTTTAATTATACCTTAACACACAAGTGAAAAAATTGTGCATTTATTTTCTCAAAATTTTAACTAACAAGTAAACTGTTAAGGGGATAAGATGTAGAGTATAGATGAAATTTTTGTTCAAAATACTTATGTTTTCGTATTAAATAGAATGATTTCATAAGTACATTAAGTATATACATTACATATGTACATCCACATAAGCATCATAATAACAGTATTCTAATTATATCATTTATTTACAAAGATTATTTACATGTTCTACACATTTATTTACAAAGATTATTTATAAAGATTATTTACAAAGATTACCTTAATAATAAAGATTATTAAGTTTATTAACTTCATTTCCTTTAATAAAACATTTTTGCTTTGTAATACAAGTGATTAAAAGTGCTAAATTGAATAAAATAATTAAAAAAAATATATTTGTAAACAAATTGTTTACATTTTATCATCATAAAATAAAAATATCCAGCTAATTTTGTTTGAATTAAACAAATACTTTAATAATATAGAGTAACATATGCATTCATAGAAGTATAACGTGAGGCTCTTTTCACAGACAGAGACAGGCTTAATATTTGGCAGTTAAGTTTAGGCAAATTCAATGCTTAAGAAATCACACTGGATACAAATTGAACAGAGAAGCAAATGTAGTTTGCAATACACAGGAAATGCCTATTTTGCATATATACCATCTTATGCATGTATCATATATATTATCGTATGCATATAATAGTTGCATATATTTACAGAACACATTCTTATTTACATATACAAAACAATCAGAAAGTAAAGACATTTAATAAAGTTTTAAAAGTGCATTCCTAATATATTGATGACTTTAACATACTTGCAAATACAATTTTATAATCAGATGTAAATAAATAAAGATTTTCAAATGTAAAAAAGTAATTGTAATCAACAATAGTAATAAAATATTTTTATGAAGACATGCAATACAACTTCAGAACTATACAAATATAAATAAGTTTTCTTTAATGTCACATTATATTCAAAAATACCTAATTTACATTTCATACTACAGCATACTTTTTAATTTTATAATGGTACAAACATTTATTACAAAATATCATTTAGAAAATCAGTAACTACTGTATTGTTAAAATATAAAACATAATATAAAGAAATCTTTTCATATTTAACATCTCAGTACTTTTTTGAAAAGAACAGACTTTTTATGCACTATTTCGTTAAGCCCACATTCATATGTTACCTCAGCATATTGTGAAAAATGTTACATTTAATCTGACAAAACAAAGATGTTTAATAATTAAAAAATATTAAAACAATTAATAATGTTTTTAAAGTAACAAAATGGTTCACAATGTTTTTAAAATAGGACATTTAAAAACATTTCAATTTATAACAACTTAAAAATGTTTGCATTCTATGATGTTAAAATTAATAGCATTTGTCATTTTAAGTCAGTGATAAGCCCATTTTTTTTCGACACTAGGCATATTTCAATAATCACCTTTATTGCAATGAAGATTATATTTTGATAACATTTTGAAAATAGAGCTTTAGACTATAAACTTTGTTCAGCAAAAAATTTTGTAAAAAAAAAAAAATGTAAGCCGAGTGATACAAATTTTAAAGGGATTAAGAAACACTCCAATGTTCTTATTCCACATAATATACAAATCAACAAGAGGTTTCTTATCATATCAGCAATACTAATAATTACTGTAAAAAGTGCAAGTTGTAACATTTGAAAAGACTAAGCATTGATGCTTTTGTCAATATTTTGACTGCCGAAGTTTATTTAATGATATATGTTAGTTACATATCCATAATTTCAGAAAGATATGATTTTTTATAGTCATATTTTTAAAAATTACATGATTTGTCTAGATCAAACAATTTAAAATAAGGAATGTTATGTTCAAAAAGTAATATTATTAATTTTTCAACCTAATCTGAGTGTAATGATGCTGGAACACATTTTTTTACCAATGTCATTAAAAACAAGGATTTATTTAAGTATAAAATAATATGAATCTGAAGCTCACATCAAAAATCCTGTAGGCATATTGAGAATAAGATGCACAATGCTACTTTTCGAAAGTAATTTAAACAAAATCAATAAATAAATGATAATGTGAATCATTAATAAACTTATTTTTAAAAAATTACTAAAAGGTATTGAAACTTATGTAAAAAAAAGTTGGTAACTCGCTTCTTAATATTACAAATAATTCATTGTAATCTTAAGAAACCAGTTTTTCATGCATTCGAAATTTTACGTTTTTAATTTAAGACAGTCAATATTTAAATGAAAATGGAATAGCTATCAATGCTGAGGCTATCTGTAAAAATACCATTCCTTAATTTCAAAATTTTGAAAATACAGTCTAAAAATGCTGCATATAAGTTACACTACTTCTTAATAACAAATGGTACCTAATACCTATGTATTCCTAAGTGAAACACTAGTTTAATTTGATGATTAACTATCGATTGTCTACGGAAATTACAAAACACATTTTCTAAAGTTAAATTCCTATCCAATCTTCTGATAACCAATAATGCTTTTATACATATATAGAATTAAAGTTCATAGTTATTAATAAAACTATCAAATTGATAGTTAATAATATTTGACTATGAAATTATCATTTGTTGGAAAAATTAATATTTAATTATCAATATATATATCTGGATCAATGTATTATTTAACATATACTGAAAATTTTATTCAAATTCTTACAAATATTAGATTACTGTCTAATCTTTTGACAACCATAAAAAATGCATTCGTATACATTATCTATCAATTACAGCTAACTTTATTATTCACAGATGCATAATATTCTTGAAAATTAATAATAAATTAAAATATATACTTTTAAAACATACTCAAATGGAGCTAGATAGCTGTACCAATGCTAATCGGTTGGTATATATTCAATGAGCTGTTTCTCATTAGAAATTTCTAATAGCTAAGAACATAAGACATTCCTATTAAGTAAGTTTCATTTTGACTTTTTCCTTTGCACAAAGTGAATTAGTTAACAGAAATTCCCAAAAGTTATCAAGATAGATATTATCAAGTGAGCTTCAGTTTTGATTTTCTTTCCTCAATGATTAATTTTTGCACAAGAAGGCGAATTAATCAAGTTAAAACAGTTTAAATGGATTCGAAAAATCGACCGTCATGAAAAACAGTTAAAAGAATTAAAATTACTTATTGTTGATATGTGTGAATGATAGTATTGGTTAACTGTTTGACAGCCATAACTAAGCATTTTTCTGCTTAGTAATCTTATAAAATTTCCTGGAAAGTATATTAAGGATTTTTAAACGATTTTTTTTATTACAAGAAATGTTCTCTCCCAGTACTCTTGACATGTTTGCCATTTTTCTATTATTCTCACCACCAGCATGAATTAAGATATCTTAAATATATAATATATTTACAGGACACATTACAGAACTTTTTGATATTTTTATCATGTTTTTCCTCTTGATTTTTTCAGTGATACAAAATTTCTACCTTAATGCTTCAGAAAATTGTGCAACATTATGAATAATGTGTTGAATGCACAGGTAAAGATTATAACTAAATATTCTGAATCAGGAACTAAATAATAATTTAAATGAACACTGCTGAATTTGGACATTGTGTAAAAACCATACTCAAGTCCTAAGGTGTTAAGAGAGTTGAATGGTATCAGAGTATCCGCAATGTATAATTTGGTATGTTTGTCTCCAAATGAAGGTTTCTGCATACTAAGGCTAAAGATCTACAGTGTAAAGTTGACCATAAACCACTACAAACGTCCGAAACCGATGGTGGAAAAAAATTTCACAAATTGTTGAACCAAAGACAAATGTGCTTGTTATTTGGCTGCCAAATAGGCATATTCACCACGTGAATTACCATCTGAGGAGTAACTGGTTGGTAAGGTTTTGTGATGTAAGATTTAAGTTGGGAATGCTGTGTCAAAGTTTTGTTTTAATGAAATAATATTTTTTTATAACCCAGACAAAGTTAAGAATATGAGGAAAATAAATATTTGAATGCAGTTATATATTAAAAGTCATAGATAAATCAAATATATATATATATATATATATATATATATATATATATATATGCTATAAAAGCTTTTAGTAATATAAACTTTAGAAATTATATAATTAATCGATTCAACGGCTCTTAAAAAAGGTGATTATGAGATGGTTAATTAATAAACTGCAGAAATTTAAAATATTAAAATTAGAAGAATATGAAGCACAATGAAAGTTAAAAGCTTTGCATACAATTATAGCAGAAAAATTATGTAATTTCGTCAAACATTTCAAAGAATAAGTTAATTCCTTTAGAAAAAATAAAATACCAGTGAAATATATACATGTTGTACCTTCTAGGTGATATTATCAAAAATAGTGAGCTGTGCTTTCATGTCGGAAGCAGAAAATTCAAATTTATAGAATTGCTTAAGTATCACAGTCTGTAATATTTTATAAAACTAATACAAATAAAAAAATTTAAACATAATTTGATGGCAGATATTAGTTCTAAAGCACTCCATGGTACACGGGAGTGTGTTAAAAATGATTTTCAGCATCAGCCCCAATGTGACCACAAGCCAATTCTCACTGTCTCTTGACAGTGACTGCCCAAAGATAGGATGACGACATGACTGCCCAAAGATAGATGAAGGCATGTGAAATAGATGACTCTGACGAGATATTCAGCAAGCAAGCAAGCACTGTACATAATAAATACCAGCACTTGTAATTTCCTTAACATGTTAAAGTGTTGCCTTTTCGTTAAATTCTTATTGTTTAGCATAGCTTTTTCTCCCTTTTCAATATACAATTAAAATAAACCTTTTACAAAAAATCCAATTTAACAATTTTTTTATTATCTGAATGGTGCCCGGTCCCAATTGATCTGATTAATAGGAGTTCTACTGAATTGTGAATTCTGGATTATTTTCATTCATTTATAAAATGGACATCTGACACACAACATATTTGGAAAGCAAAAGAAAAACAGTAATTTAGAGAGTGAAATATTAAAAAAAATATTTTATGTACTTTCTTAAAAATATATCGCATTTTAGGAATATTCAAGGAATAGAGATTCGAAGCAGTAAATATATTTTCTACTCCCAGTGGTTTGCAGAGATGAAATTTTAGAAGAAACATACTTCAGGTTTTATTTTTGGAGAGTGACGAGTTCTTCAGTTGAATATGCTGCATCCCTTAACATAATTTGTTTTCTACTCGGTTCACAAATCGGTGTCAATTATGTCTTCAGTTGATAACAAACGCTGGAATCAAAAATTAAGAATAAACAATAGCTTTAAAGTTATTGAGGTTATTGAGTTATTGATATTTTGATAAAGATTTCCTTTCATTCCATGCTAATCTTGAACCAGGATCAAATTTTTAAGGACAAACACAATGATTTAATTCATATAGATCGACTTACAAGTGATAGGGAATCCTCTGTGTTGAGATTAAAAACAAAATCTCAAATTGTTTTCTTGGGAAGTTAAGAAAGATGGTATCAGGTGAAACATTGAAAGTATTACCGATATCAAGCTTTTTAAAATAATATTTTAAGTTCCACAGATACTAGTATTAATTCCCCAAAATAAAATAAAAAAACTAATGTTATGAACCAAAAATAAAGGTTTCATACTGTATGACTTTCACTTCAAATAGTTTCTGATCTTCTCAATTATATGTAGCTTCTTCTAGAATAGAATTGTAAAAGCAAAATAATCTAATGAATTGACAGCATAAAAAGTGAAAATAAAAATAACTTTTTGGGTTACTTAACTACAATTTTATAGCAAATATTAAGACTTAGTTTATTCTTATATATTGATTTTTATAGGTACGTTTTATAGTTTACATTTGATAGAAGCATGCTGATTTTGTACTATAGATATGTTTTAAACACATCAGCACTCCATTTTTTACAACAGTGCGTAAGATCTGAACAAAGAATGTATTGCGTTATTGTTCACGTGTTGAGTCAAGAGATAAAAGTACAGTTAAATTTCACAAGTTATATTATTTGAATACAATAAAACAAGATTGGCCAATATATTTTTATGAAGAAAATAAAATTTAATAATGAAAATGTGGCAAAATTAATATTAAAATCCAATGTTTATTGTACAAATGGAGTAATTTCTCTTATAGTGTTGAAAATTCACACATTGGCATTTATTTTCACTAACATTATATTTCAGATGAATAAATAATGATATTGGATATCATTTCTAATCTCAGGGGAAATCTTTTCTAATAGGTCATTTTCATATCCAGAAGGTCAAGAAATGTAATACTAAATATCTAAAGCATCTAATACACAACTAGCCTAGATTTCTAATTACTGTTTAATCTATGAAAATAAATCAGATTTTTTTAATACAGTATAGAATAATCAATGTTTGAATAATTAAAAGAAATACTAAATTAAATATCTATTATATACTATCAGATTAAATTCATATTATGCAATCTATAATCTCTATGAAAATAACTTAGATTTCATTAATATAGCATAGGACAAGTCTGCATCTTATTGATAACCAAAATATTATAAAATTATGGTTTAGGAAATTTTTGTCTAGGCTCAGATTTCATGCTTAGCAGGAGTTTTCCGCTTTCATTATTTGAGTATTTCTAAACACAAATATCAATTTGCTTGAATAAGTCTCTGATGCCCAAACATCTGACATTTTCTATTGTCAAAAGTCATATTTTTAAACTGTTTTTATTTTCTGAATAATTTGTGGAAGACACTTTTACATAAACTTATAAATTCAGAAACACACTTAACGTACTCATGAGCTGGAGAGTAAAATTAATTCTCTTTTGAAACTGAATTCAAACTACACACAATTAGTACTTTGCATATAGTATAAGAACAGAAACAAGCTTACCACCATAAAACAGCTATATAAACTTTACTTACCATCTAACTTAATTACAGATACACTAAAAGTATTCACTATACATAAATACCTGGTGCCAGCGAACTGACTGAGAACACTTACCGATTCACACCACATACGTGCAGTACGAAAAATAAAAACTTACCTTTACGAAACATAGTACCATAAACATTACTTACCTTATATCTTACATTATAGATACTCTAAAACAATTTACTATATACACATACCTGACACCAGCGAACTAATAGAGAACAATTACCTTTTTCTTTTTACATACTTCTGAAAGTATGGTTTTGTCTTAAATGATCAAGGTCTGATATTGTTGAAAAAATTTAATTAAAGAAGAAATTTCTGTTGTCTTTCCAGCCATGAGATACTTTAAGAAATTAGATTTTCTTATGCTGTTTGCAATGTGGATTCATGCAAAAAGCTTTTGAACAAAAATAAAATTATGAAAACATTGTTTAAAATTACATTAATACTAAAGTATCCTTTAGTTAATGACATTTAAATTTCAAAATAAATTAGACTAAGAAAAATCAATTTTCCTCCTTCAGGTGCACTCAAATATTTATGAATAATTTGTCGTTGATAAGTACATAAGAATGTCTTTTCCAGTCTTGAATTATCAAATTGTGAAAAAGATTTCTTGGAAGGAAATTTAAAGAGCAACATAAGGTCGTATAGTAATTTTCTAGCAAGAATTATTCTTAAGTTTTACAAATCTTTTTCTTTACAGAAACACGAAATGCCATACAGTGAGATTATTTCATAAATTAAAATTTTTACAATCTTTGTTTGATATTTAAGTATTTTTATTTTCTCATTGCAAATGCATTATTTTTATTTTATATTTTATTTAAATATTTCAAATACACCAATTCTCCCTATCCCAGTAAAAATTACCTAAGTCACACACACATTCTGGATAGATTAATATTCTCAAACAATGAAAAGGCAACCAAATAAGTGAAAAATTTCCATAGGTCACCTTCGATACTAACAAATTAAAATGATTCACACCGAATTGCTACTGTAATTGAAATGCATTTAAAACAATTTAATATTTCAAATAACCACAACAGTTTGTTATTCGTGGAAGTAACTTGAGTCTATACATTAGAATATAAATTTACTATGGAATTGATTGAAAATTTATTTTTCGAATATTATCAGATGAATGTTATGATTTTGAAAGACATTTTCTTTAATCACTTTACATTTTTAAAAATAAAATTCATTTCTCATTTATGAATAAATAATCCTACATCAAAACAAATATGAAGTCAAGCATTGCATAGTTTATTTCTGACATAGTTAGCTTCAATCAAATATAAAGCAAAAACTCTCATACTTAGCTCTTAAAGAACTAAGTGTGAAAGTAAATTACATATATCATATTCTTATTAAACGTATTAGAATATTTTTACATGAAAATAATGTTAACTATTTGAATATCTGATTAGTATAATAAGGATTAGTTATTTTTATTTAAAGGAAAAATTTAAGACATTTGTTCATAAACTACATTTGTTATCTAATCACCCAAGATTAATATACTTTTTTTTTCAAATTCTAGAAAGAGCTAATAACAGAAAAAATCTGAAAATTACTCACACAGTATTTTAAAACGGGCAGTTGTTTTATTTTTTTCATAAATGCTACTTTTAAAGGAAACAGCTATATTAAATGAAATAGCAATGCAGTAGGCATAGCTTGCATATTGTAAAACAAATCCTGTTTTTAAAGTAAAGCTTTTCTTTTTCATTTGAATTATTTGACAAAAAGCAGAAACAATGATTGAATCAATTAATGACTTTCCTTCAGCTTTGGTTCATCAACGGAAAAATATTCTTTAGAAATTAAAAATGAATCGTATTACTGAAACTATTTAATAATAAATTTAACACAATTTTGACACTTTTGCTTTTATTTGCATAACATTTCTTTCACTCCAATTTATATTGTGTTGCATTGTTTTATACTTTGGACTGAACATCATGTTAAGGAATTTCCAAAACAATAACGAATATCATATCTGGAACCAAGGAAGTAAATCATACCACAATTGAAACACATCTCCACTAAAGGAATAATTTAATTTTCCTAGTAAATTCTAGAACATTTTTTTTTGTTGTACAGAACTATCTGATGTGTAATGAAAGATTGCAAGCCCAGTATTTCCTTTGAAAATTCAAAATGCCCAAGAAATTCTTGAGCATTCTATAAGATTCTCAGAAACACTAAGATATTTTAGATAAGTTTGACTTCCTAGATATCAAATAAAATTATGCAATACAGTGGTGATTTTTACACATCAATATTTAGCAGATTCTAAACTCTATAAAAGTGCTCATTGGCCTACTTCACTTGTTTGTTACAAAATTTTCCAGACCCCCTATACTTGCAATTTAAAATATTAATGCGAAATGACTATTTCTCTGAAACACTCCTACAGAACCATGGGTTTGTTTCTGAAGTCATGTCTGCAATAAGACAAATTATGTTTACATTTTTTATTTATGATAGTTTTATAAAATCTTATAGACTATAATACTTAAGTCAATATATAATTTTTTAATTTTCTACTTGCAGCATGAAAGCATTGCTCAATACTTTTGAAACTATCCTCTAGAAGGTATAACATACATATTTCACTGGAATTTTATTTTTTCTAAAGGAATAAGCTTATTCTTTGAATATTTGACGAACTTAAATAATCTTTCTGTTATAATTGTATGCAAAGGTTTTAACTTTCATTGTACTTCAGATTCTTCTAATATTAATATTTTAAATTTCTGTAGTTTGATTAAAGAACCATCTCATAATCACCTTTTTTAAGAGCCATTGATTCTATTAATTATTTAATTTCTAAATGTTTATATAATTAAAAGCTTTTATAGCATATAATATATATATATATATATATATATATATATATATATATATATATATATATATATATATATATTTGATTTGTCTATGGCTTTTAATATATAACTGTATTCAAATATTTATTTTCCTCATATTATTAACTTTGTCATAATGTTATAAAAAATATTATTTCATTAAAAACAAAATTTTTGACACAGCATTTCCCATCTTAAATATTACATCACAAAACTTTACCAACCAGTTACTTCTCAGAAGGTAATTCACATGGTGAATTTGCCTATTTGGCAGCCAAATAGCAAGCACATTTGCATTCGGTTCAACAATTTGTGAATTTGTTTTCCACCATCGGTTTTGGACATTTGTAGTGGTTCATGGCAAACTTTACACTGTAGATCCAATTTAGCCTTAGTATGCAAAAACTTTCATCGAGTGACAAACATACCAAATTGTACATTGTGGATATTCTAATACCATTCAACTCCCTTAACACCTTAGGACCTGAGCATGGTCTTTATACAATGTCAAAATTCAGCAGTGTTCATTTCAATTATTATTTAATTCCTTATTCAGAATATTTAGTTATAATCTTCTGCTGACAGATTTGCTTATAGAAATTTGAAAAGAAGGATTTTTTATTTATTCAGAGAATTTTGTATGGCGATTTTTATGTATATATTTTTTAGCAGTTTTATCGACTATGTAAAAGTGCCCACTTGTACGTTTCACTCATTTGTCACCAGTATCTCATCACTCGCAATTCAAAATAGTAACATTCAACAAAGTAAGAGATTCCAAATCACAAGTGTCAAATTAGGCCTAGGTATTATTTACATCTGCAGTCACTCAAATTACACTCAAATACAGTGCTCAAAACAATTAAAGAATATTGAAAATGTGAGCTGATCTTGAAAATTTTGGTTGATTCTCTATAAAATCTTTTCCCTGTTCTTGCAGAATTAGTAGGCATGCTGCAAATCCTCTGTCTAGAACTTCCCGAGTCTATTTTATTGGGTTCATGTAAAAAGAATACACTGGCTATTCTATTGATACGATTCCTTCCTTCAAATGGAAATCATTTACTAAGTTATTCTGATGTGGATAATGAATTATCGTCCTCTGACACGAATTCGTTCGCAGCATAAGGGACTACATTAAGTATGGATCTCATACTTATATCAGGACCAATCAAGGTATTTTTAAATATGGGGTGCCATTTCAAATAGTATGAAAATCAATGTACCTATCAGTGGAGATGCCAGCATAGGCTATCACATTCTCCCAATACCAAATTGGACACACATGTATGAACGAGAATTGTATATAGTGCCAAATTCCCTTCAGATGAAAATAAGCCTGTTATCAGGATGAAGAAAAACATGGAACTTGTCAGTGAAAAGAATATTGCTTCATTCATTTCTTCTCTAGTTCACATGTTATGTTGTTCACTTTCTGTGGGTCTGATGTGATGCCTTGGTGTTAATATGAAATATATCTTGGGCAAGCACACAACCCCACAGCATAAAATTGATTTTGGACAGTGTGTCAAAACTGTGGTACCAGTAGCTGAGAGAAGGTATTCTTGAGAAAGAGTTACATTCATATTTCAGCATTTCCTAACCATTGCCCTTAAATAAGAACTACAACTTAGCTTTGATCTTCAGCATCACATATCCAGTCATCTGAAAAATGGTACCAGATTCTCAAAAATACAATTAATGAAAATCTGACTGTGTTTGATTCTCTCCAGTAATCGTAAACCAAATTTCCAAGCTTCTTCTTCTTTAAGACATAGCACTCATCGGAAAAATATGCTTACTAAATATCGATCATTCTTTTCCTTTCTAACTTTCATTAAACTGAAAGCCAAATCTCACTGCCGATTTGCATTTACTCTCTTCCATTTATTGTAAAAAACTATGCTTATACCATTATTTATGAATTGTTTTGAGCAGTGCATTTTAACTACATTGATTTTACTCTTTCTTTGAACGATCATTAATTTTTACACTCGTAGCACTTTAAACTATTAAGGTTTTTTAGTTTCATTTTTGTAACACACAGCTCATTATGAAAAAATAGCCCTTTAAATTTTCTCGTGCAAGTTAATTTACACAGGGATTAATGGTAAACTGCAATACACATCATTTTGGTGAAAAACCATCTGATACAAGCTATAAGATCACAAAGAGAAAGTTCCTTTCAAATATTCAAAACATTGTGGAACATTCTCCAACGTGCAATGCAGTCATGAATCTCTGACAATATTCACACAAGCTCTGCAATCTGATTTTCTGAACATTCAACAACGTTCGTTCATCTTCGTAAATAGGACTTCCTATAAAGAACTAATAGTGCACTATTTTGTAGCAAAATTTTCAAAATTAAATGAAAAATCCTTCTTGAATTCGGTTAAAAGAGGGCTTTCATTGAATGTGGCTCTTATGAAAGTGGGAGAGTGCATGCAGAAGTTTCCTTTGTCCTAAGACAATGCACGCCTAATTTTAACATGAATTTAATTTGGCAAACAAAATGCTCTAGAAAAGTATTTATCTTAGTTTAGTAATTAGATTTCTATACAGTAAAATATTATTCAACAATATAAAAACACCAAGATTTTTCGTCCTGTTATATTTTTAAACCGCAATATGCATACTCAGTCCATTTAAGATGCTACTGAAACTATCCAAAAATATGAATTGTTATAGAATTGATAAATTATAAAAATTTCTTTTTTAATTTAAAAGTTGTCACTAAAATTTCAATATATTTCTAAATCCCAATAATTTCTGCTTTGTTTCTGAAGCACAAGTTTATTAAATTTCTTAAATCTAACTTTTCATTTAAGTATTAGCAGGAAATATTTCCCTTCTTTCAATGAATCCATTTTCTTCATCACTAATTGATTAAAATAAATATTTTCTAACATAACAGGTTTTAATATTCTGTTATGTTTAGGTGCAGCTTTTTCGAATTTATGAAAAATTTGGAATATTTCTGGAAATATGTATAGGAAGTTATATATCTCAAAATGGGAGCAAAACATAACTTTAAATTTGAAATATATCTTCAGTCTAAAATACATATCAAGAGGTTTTATATTCATTTCGTTCCTTCATTGTATTCATTTAGGGTTAATTTATATATTTATTTAGTAACTAAGTTTCAATTTGATTTTATAAGGCATTATTTTCCATAATTCTATGCCATTAAATATGAGACATTTAGCCATGAATATTTCTATTCTAGAATTTCATAGAAAATGATTATAAGAAAATAATATCTAGTATCTTTTTCAACACTTAAAAAGCTACAGCATCATGATAATGGTTACATATTTTACTTCGGTTATTTTGAGAAAAGTATACATCAATACATTTTATTGTTATACTAAAAAGAACATTGATATTTTTTAGGACTTCTGCTCACACTGGTTGTTATCTTTACACACACACACTAAAAGTATCAACAAAGTATCTGCAAAAAGTATTTGTTAAAAAATTGCATGAATTTCATTTAGGTGTAAGAAAATTTATTGTAAACATTTTTTCCTGATCGTATTAGGAGAGTTTAATTTATATTCGTATCGCAACGATAAATGTTATTTTAATCTACAATCTCAGCATAAATGCAAATATTTGAGAAACTGATCTTTCTCTTATTTCTATAAACACTGTTAAATTAAAAGTCAGATTTTAAATTTCATTTATACCAGTAAACAATGTTTCCCACAACTTGTACAGAGAATTACTTTTATTGAATATAACTGCTTAGCTGAAGAAGAAGTTTATAAAATAAATTGAAGATGCTAATTTTTTTAAATTTTTTTCAACAGATTTCATTTAAATTTAATCATAAAATAAAAACACCAGAACTTTTATTTAAAATTCAAATTTGAATAAAATGATTAAAAACTTATTATTTGAATATTAACAAGGTTTATGGTTGTCAAAATGAAAAGTCAGTTATCTTTTATTATCTATAATTTTTAAAGAGCTAATAAAAAAATTAATTTTTGGTAGCTACATATGAAATGATTTTTAAAGAACATGTAAAACTTAAGTTTTTATGAAATGTATGAGAAATTTAAAATTTATTAAGAACCTTTAAATTAAAAGAAATATAGGAAATATTTGTAATGGTACATACACTTAAATTTTAACCAGACTATTTAACTTCTGACTTATCACTATTTATTGCATATGATGTTTAAATACAAGAATTCCTGTTGTAAATTTAGAAAAATTTTCCTTGCTTAGCTTTAAATTTTATTGATGATAAATCATTTTGTTCTAGGTTAAATAATTTTGACTAAAAATCAATGATTTCTTTAAAAGTAATTAGAAATCAATGCAAATTCCAGTGTACAGTTCCAGTTACACTAACAATGTTACAGTTAGGGATGGGAAGAAATACCTGCAACAAGTATTTAGTAATCAGTATTTGAATGTAACAACCTGTAATCAGTACATTTTCTTCCAAATACTCAGTACTTTCAGTAACAAAGTCAGCGCGAGTTCGAGTATTCTCAGACAGTTGCAGGTACAATGTACTTGACCAGTACGTGGCTGTTACAAAGTAATGAGCGAGTACGTACTTGTTACAAAGTAACAAGCAAGTACGTGTGTACGTGGTTGTTACAAAGTAACAAGCAAGTACGTGTGTACGTGGTTGTTACAAAGTAATAAGCAAGTACGTGAGTACGTGGTTGTTACAAAGTAATAAGTGTACTTAATTGAATGTAACAAGTACAGAAGAGCCAATGAAAGAGCGAGTACAAGTAACAATGTCATCGATATATCGATACACACAGACGAATTAGGAGATTGTGTCAGGATTTGGGAAATCTCTTCCCATGATAGGAAGGGTGGCTGGGTGGGTAGGAGAAGAGAAATGAGATGCTGGTTTAACTGGAAAATAGAAGATTGATTCTTGGGAATTAGAAAATCTCTTTGGGCTGAAGCAACACCCCTAGAGATGCATGTATTTTAGGAGAGGGTGTTGGCTGGAGAGGGTACATAATGAATTTCTATTGCGAAAATGAAGAAAAAAGCAAGTTCATTTGTTTCGTGTTTGTTAATAAAATAAATGAGTTGGGAAAATCAATAATCGTAGCACATTTATTTAATGGTTTTAAATATGTCACTTTTTAATATAAGAAAAAGGCCTGATATTCTTGTTATATATTATTCCATATTTATTGACTTATTTTTCTTATTATTTTTAACTTTTAATTAATTTTAATTAAATTTTTTAAATCTGATCATTGTTTCCAAAATTACTCTATTGGCTTGAACAAAAAGTGAATGGAATTTTTTTTACTATATTTTAGTTTTAAAGATAATTTTTTAAAAAAAATATTTCTAAAAGTAATTAAATATTTTTTACTTTAAAAATTTTTTCTCTTCAAAAATATTTTTACCATTAAAAATTAGGTAGTTATATAATCACATAAATTGCTGTTCTGAAAATGAGAAAACAAAATTAGGGAAATTGTTCACGTAAATAAAAATGCATATTTTCAATTCATATTTAAAATTTAAAATGGTATGATTAGGGGATGATTTTCGGAAACAGGAAAAGATATTTGAAAATAATTAATAACACAGAATGCTGAGAATTTTCTAGAAATTTTTGTATATCAAATATAGAATTTTACTCTTGAATGTAAGTACCTGTTAAAAAATAAAAAACATTCGCTCATTATTCATAATGAGCTGCATTTAAGCAAATTAATTAAGATGTGTTATATTAAGTAGTTTTATAGAAAAATTAAATTTCGTTTAGAGTTTTAATCAGAAAATACGTATTTCTAGCTTATCTCAAAATAATATAACTGGGAATCAAGTATCTAAATTAAAATGTACGCCAGCACATTAGATTTAGAAAAATTACCTTTATTTTTATAAAACCAAGTTTTCAGTTCAGATTTATGTCGGTAAATTCAGTTTAAATCATAAAAAAATTACTTTTTGCATAAATTTCTGCACAAAATATAATATAATTCTATTTAAATAAATGAACCGAAATTTATCACAACATAATTTAAAAAATCATAAGAATGAGAATATTGCCTAATATGCTACAATTTTTCTTGAAAATGTGCCAGTAATATATATATATATATATATATATATATATATATATATATTTTGAAACTACGTAACGTAAACTCTGCACCCATTTAGATGACATAAAGCAAACATTTGAATATGTATGTAATGTAATATAATTTAAAGATTTGAAAAAAAATTACGAGATATTTGAATGAATTTATGATAAATCAATTTCCAGATATACTTTCTGGTACCAGAATCAATTTCCAGATATAAAATTGTATAAAATGAATTTTTTTTAACTGAAAAAATATTTTGATATAGAATGAACATATTTATTTGAACCTCATTAAATACAAATGTATTTTATTTTGGTTTCCAAATTTTTAAACAAAATATATAAATTAAAACTATTAATATACTTTCATTGTTTTTTTATTATTATGTGCATTTTTGATTATGATTCCATATAAATATATGTACTTTTTATTGTACCATGTTTTAATTTCACTATATTTTACTATGAATATGTAGAATATAAATATATAGAATTTAAAATTTGGGAAAAATTTGTTTTATATTTTTTTACTATACAGTTAATTTTATTCGTATAGTGATAATGTTGGTTGAAACATAATAAAGGTAGTTTATTCATTTTAATTTTGAACTTCAAAATGAAAAAAAATTTTTTTATATAAGTCAACTTTTACTTTTTATCTTTATTTATACCATCATGTGTATTTTTTAAATTACAGTTTGATGTAAATAAAATATATGTATTTTAGTTCCTGTATTTTGTATTAAACATTACATTATTTAATATTTTACATTAAAACAACATAAAATTTATAGATAATTAGTAAAACAGTTTTGCAGTTTTTGTAATTTAATGAATTTTTGTGTTACTATAAAAGTTACTTTATGAAAGATGATCATATTCACTTAAAAAGTATTATTACAGTTTTAATTGCAAAGCTACTTTATTTATCCATAAATTAAGATTCAGGAAACTGAAGCAAGATATGTGAGTTAATGCAATTTTTATTTTAGAAAATCTAGTTTATCTATTTCATAAAAATATAAACAAATAAACGCCATTTATAAAATAAATAACTATCTATTAGGTATCAAAAATTTTGCTATAATTGTTTCATTAATGTTTAATAATAGAAAAATATAAGAAATTTAATTTGATTTTTGTTAAACTAATTGTATATTTCTAAGTAAATTAAAAAAATCTCTTTGTAATTGATTAATCCTCCCACTTTACGATTCTTTACAAATTATTTGCTAGTTAATTATAAAAATTTATTTATATAATTGGAAAATCTTACTAAATTAAAACAAAAAATTAAGATGATGATTTGGTTGAAAAATAGAAATTATATTATCACGTCTAATTTAATATTTTAATTAACATTGGAAAACTTTGAAAATTACAATCGAATAATTTGAAAATTTACTTAGAACAGATGAAAATTCTAAAAACAAATGTAAATAACAAAAGATTAGGATTTTTTATACTGAAAGAAATATATTTATTAAAATATATAAGTTCAAAATTTTTCACAGAAAAACTGTTTGTTGAGGGAATAACTTATATTTAATTGCTTCATAATAAAAATTAAAGTTTTTAAGAAAAACAAAAATTGCTATTATTGAAATGTTGCATTTATTAAAAGAAATATTTTTATAGATTATTACATCAGCTCTTATTTTAACCTTAACTGGATGCTTATTTATAAATGATAATGATTTAAATTAACATTAATTATATTAATTAATTTTATGGAACTATACAAAATGTTATATATTTAATTAATTATTAATTTATTTATTACTAATTTAGTTTTTATCTATTCATAAAACTTGGAAAAATTGTCATTACATTTTAATCCGATAGATGGCAGCACAAAAAGTGTAACAAGTACAGAAAGTAATCGGTAAAATACTTGTTACTTTTAAAGTAACTGTACTCAGTACGTACCAAGTACAAGAAAAGTAACAAAGCCCCATCCCTAGTTACAGTTAGTCAATTTACAACAATTTCAATTCCATTTTCATTTAAAGCCATTGATCGCCCATCCTTGTTCATATACAGATTAAAAATTAAGAAGGTATCAAAGCAATATTTTAGTTTCGACTTTTGCAAATATTCTAAATTATATAATTAATTTTCTAAAAATAATTACTTTTAAAAGAAATATTTTGTGGAAATATAGTACATTCTGCAGCAATAATGTCTTATGTTAATATAATGAACCAAGATTATTCTCACGTGAACTTTTCAATACATCTATGAATTTAATGATAGACCAACTTATTTTCTTTAAAATGTTATTTTTAAAATAAAAGCCAAAAATTGGGTACTACTTATTACAGATGAACTTTCAGCTACTTGGTGAATATAGATAAATTAAACATTTTCAATTGTCAGTTCCAAGTGTGTCTGACATCCATTGAAATAATTTGAAAATTTCAATGTTTCTTTTAACAATTCATTAATTTAGAAAGAAATATTTTAAACAAAAAAAATTTATTGTGCTTGCATGGATGAATGCAACAAGAGGTTAAAACAGGAATTAAAATTTGCCTTCTTATCCCTCTAGCAAGTGATTTAAAAATTTTTTTAATCTAAGACATTAATAATCATTATACTAAGACAATAAGGATTAAAATAATAATGCAGTTTGTTCCATATGAATGTGAGCTTAAATGAAATATAAATTGCATAAAATTTTAGACCAATGATTTTTTTTTTACACAATTCAGAAATAATCTTATTATGACTTAATCTTATTTATAAATATTTATGATTGAAAAAAGAGAGGCAAGCCTGCCACAAGCAGCTCCAACTCTGTTCTTCTCCTTCTAATTTTTGGGCGTGGTGTCTGCTGTACTTTGTTCTCATCTGAAAATGTTTATAAAGATTTAAAAGAAATCGAATATTGCAAACATATCCTATATAAGTGAATACCCTATAACCAGTATAGAAATTCTTCAACTAATCAAAACTATGTCTAATCTATGTCAACTTACTTCTGACAAACTTGCCCAGATCGTCTCTTACTCGGTTGAAGGGTTGTTTTCTTGGACGACCTCTCTTTTCGATTTGGACTGTCCCACATGGTTTCCTCATGGGGGCTACTGCCTGTGGTGTTGGGGGGCTGCTGGCTTGCGAAATTGGCGACAAAACTATTTCAGTTTGGAAATAGTCAGGCAAGCACACTTTTAGGAGTTCAAGTTCACTCCTTTTTTTCTCCTGAAATGCTGTTTCAGGGGCTGTGCAGTTTTTTGTGGAAGATCTGAAAAATACAGGTGATAAAAAATTTTAATTTAGAAAATAATTTTTAAAAAAAATTCTAATACAATTTTAATATTTAATAAAATCTTGCTTTACTTACATTGAATATTTTCAACTAATGAAATAATTACTGAAACTGAAGATTGTACTTTTTAAAAGTAATTGAAACTGATGTAGAATTACTGCATTTTATAAATTTGCCATTCATTGAAATCATTCATAGTATGATGTCTAAGTAAACCTGAATATGTGACAGCTCTATCACAAGAGTGGTTTTGCTGCATTTTTTAAAAAACACATTTATTGGGCAAATTTTGAAACTGAACGCTATACAAGAAACAGACACAAAAAACTATATTTATTGATATCGATCACAGTATTTTGAAAACTGTTTACACTTATTGTTATAATTTTATAGAATGCACATGAAAGCTAAATTTTCCGAAATAATGATATTTTAAGACTTGGAAAATAATTTAGAAGCATTTTAGAAGCTGAAAGTTTTTGCAAGACTATTTATTCTGCACAGTTTTTAACAGCGCAGAAACTTCTTCATGTGTAATTAGCAAAGGAAAAACCTATGTAAAATCCCAACCACCCACACTGAAATTCTCTATACCTCTCCATAAAAGAATGTTCATGTAAGTATATGGAAATGAAACTAACACAATGAACTTTAATTGATCCTCATTAGAACTGAAATAATAACCTATCATTACAAAACTTTTAAATAGGTGACAAAGTTCAGACATGTATACAAATGCGTAACATAGCATTGGATACTTTCCATTTGTATATTAATAAACAAGGTTCGGTTCTTGAAAGCAAATATTTCATTTTCTATTGTGAAAATTCAAATGTATTGTATGGATAATGCTTAATAAAAACAGGTTTGGAATAATTTACATTTTTATCCTTAATTTAGAATTAATAATTATTAGTAAAACCTCACTTATCATGATCTGAATATTGAAAAGAATTTTCAATATTTATCACTGAAGAATCATCAGCAATTACTGTAAATAAAAAAAAATTTCATGAATGTATAAATATTTATAAATTGTAAAAGAGCTAAGTAAAAAGTAAATCCTTATGAATTAAAGGTAATTGTATCAATATACTTTAATTAATTTACATTATATTTTGAGCTACGTTGGCAATAATTATTTCAGAATAAAAGATATTTCAAAATAAAAAAAATTTCTGCACATTTATTTTTGTAAGTATCATTCATTGTCGGCATCCTACTTTGTATCTATAAAACGTTTCAGCAAGTTTTATTTCCTAATTAAAATGCTGAGAAGAATGGAAATCTAATGAACAACCAAATGAGAAATAATAAATTATCATGAATGTTGTTTATTAGCCTCTAGCGATAAAAACCAACAATCATTTCTATTTTTTGTAAGCCATCCTTTTCAACGCAAAACTTGTACGATATTTCTGATGAGAATATTTTTATTTCGAATTTTACTATTTTTAATTGTTTATTTACTTTGTTTTGAGCAAGATGCTTTGTATCACAAGATGAAATCTCATATGTAGAATAAAATAATGAATGTACTGCTAAGTTTGATTTGGTGTTTTTCCCCTCTCTCGATGCACAAGCTGTATTATCACAATGGAACAAGTATTAATTAGATTCAAAACCAGTACAAACATCCCAGACCAAGATCAGAATCTAACCCTGTAACCTTTAAACAGATGGCTAAGCTGCAATTTGAAAGATACTAGGTACAAACTGGGTATATTCTATTAAGGGAATAGTTGAAATATGTGATATAATGCAGAAAATGCTAGAAAAACTGATATAAATAAGAAAAAAATAGAAATAGTGCAAAGATGGATGATGATAGATGACTCAAAGTTATTATACGAGTTCTCTTCTACAGTGACAACTTATTATGGTTGAAGTGATTTTGAATGTTTCAATAGAGTGTTCAGGACAGATAGGATATAGAGTCGTTGCTTGCTGGTAGTTTTTTCCAAGGTATCTGGAACATAGGTCCTCAACTCTCGTCTTTAGTGCTAAATGGAGAAATGACTATAACTGAATCTGACTGTGTGACATATCATTGGTTAATATTTACATGGTGGGTGGTTGGTTTTGGTTTATTTGTCGCTCAATGGTCATTTTTTGCACACGAGGGCTAATTAGACCGGGACTTACGGTTTAAAGTGGATTCCGAACCACTACAAACATCCATACCCAAGGTGGGATTCGAACCCATGAACTGTTGAACCGAAGTCAAGAGCGCTAACCATTCGGCTGCCAGCTTGGCTACATGGTGGAAGGAGCTTTAATATAGAGTTTAGTTAAGAGAAATTTAGTTAATATTTTCTTTTAAAAATTATTGTTAGTTATTTTAATATAAATTACCCATTTTTTAATAGGATTTTAAGATCAATTCAAAATAAATTATGCTATTTTAAATAGTATGATTACTTTTGAGTTTAAAAGTATGAAGCTAGATTAAATAGTTTATCCATCGGAGATGGCTTTTTTTAATTATGTAAGGAGCTATTTATAGATTATTTACTTTTATCTTTTAATTATTTACCGTTAAAAATTTGCTTAATTTCATTAAATAGTAACATTAAACATTTATGTCATAAGCATTTGAAGAAGCATGCTAAATTGGTTCTTCAAATCAGGTTGGGGGAGGGGAGGTCATTGCTTGAGCATATGTTTGCTCTATTGGGGTTATTAATAAATAAAACTAAAACAAAAAGCAATTAAATACAAATAAATAGTACAAATAAAATACAAAGATGCATATGAGCAAGCAACCTTTTTTATTTTATTTTTATAACATTCTAAAGTTAAGATACAGAGGAGTTAAGTTGTCGCTTGTCTGATTTAAGATTCTGAAAGTTAAATTGTAACAATACTTCCTCCACAAGCCGCAACTTATTTAAATTAAGATTCACTAACAACACTATTAAATGAAAACAGTCCAAATAAGGTACACAGTCCTTTGAACCTAACACTAGGCCATGATTTAGTCATGATGTCTGCTAATTGCAATTTACTTGGAACATGCCTGATAAACAGTTCACCATCAATGAATTTTTCTCGCACAAAGTGATAACGGACTTCAATGTGCTTGGACCGTTTATGGTATTCAGGATTCTTGGCAAGTTTCACAGCACTAGCATTATCTACCAGAAGAGAAGGAGTTATGTGATTTGTTATGTCACTGAGCAGATGTTTCAGCCAAATTAATTCTTTAGCACTCTCATTCACAGCAACATATTAGGCCTCTGTAGTAGATAACACCACACTCTTCTGCTTTCGGCTCATCCAAGAGCACTCCACATGAAAATTTAGAGACCATTCCAGTTCTTGAGCGTCTTGTTTTTAAATCACCTGCATAATCAGCATCGCTGTACACTTTAAGCTCATTGGAATGACACTTTGATATAACAAACCAAAATGTTCAGTTCCTCTTAGATATTTAAAGATTCGTTTTACAGCACAGCAATCTGAGGTTCTGGGATTTTCAAGATTTTTCGAAACAATGCTTATAGTATAAGCTAAATCAGGTCTTGTAACAGTTGCAAGGTACATTCGACTGCCAACCGCCTGTCGATAAGGGACTTCTTTCCCTATCAGTTTGTTTTCTGTATCATCAAAAACAAAACTTTTGTCAGTTGGAGTTGACACTGGATTGGCAGAGTCCATATGAAATTTTGACAGAATATTTTTCAAATAAGCACACTGATTCACAAAAATTGAACCATCATTCAATCTTGTTATGTTCATACCTAGAAGCTGGTTCAATGAACCCTTGTGATCTGAAAAGAATGACTAAGTTGACTCAAACTCCTCCACTTCAACTTTGTCAGTCCCAACAATAAGGCCATCATCTACATAAGTAACAACAAGGAGTTTCTTTTCAGTTCTGCGTCTGATAAACAAGCAGGGATCAGCTGTACTAACTTCCAGTTCCTGGTCTCTCATAAAATTCACAAAACACTGATTCCAACAACGAGGTGCTTGTTTGAGTCCATATAGACTTTTATGCAATTTACAGACTTCCACTATTATCACTGAAACCTTCTGGTTGTGTCATGAACACTTCCTTCTTAAGGGTTCCATGCAAGAATGCAGTCTTTACATCAAACTGCTGCAAGTGCAAATTTTCTTTTGCCTTCACAGAAAGAACAGATATCACAGTGTCATATCTTGCAACAGAGCTGAATGTTTCATCATAATCAAAGCCTGCTTTTTGCGCATAACCGTTGGCTACAAGAAAAGCTTTGTGTCGCTCCACAGTACCATCTGGATTAAATTTCTTCCTCAGCACCCATGGACAATTGATAATTTTGCAACCTTTGGGTCTCTCAACAAGGTCCCATGTTTCATTTTCATGAAGGGCTTTTATTTCTTCTTTCATAGCTTCTAGCCACAGGTCACTTTCAGTCAATGAAAGAGCTTCAGAATACGTGGATGGATTCTCACCGTTTTCAAATTCTTCTACTGCAGCTATATTTGCCATCAGATATTCTCCCGATTTCATCCATGCAGGAGAGCTTTGGCTTCTTCCAGATTTTCTAACAGGCTCTTGTTTTTCAGATAGATTACATCCTTCAATCTGAGTTTCTTTACATGTATCATTTAAGTTTTCCTCCACCTCCACTGTCACAGGAGTGGTGCACAGACATTCTGGTTTGAAGTAAACATCTCGAGATTTTATGATTTTCTTCTGAGAGGGCAGATAGATTTTATAACAATCTTTCTAGTTTACATACCCCACAAAATGACCGCGAACATTCTTGTCTTCAAACTTATATCTGAAGATCTTTGGTATATATGCATAGCATTCAGTTCCAAATACTTTCATGTGGTCAAGTTTAAATTTTGGCTCACCAGTCCAAATCTCATGAGGACTTTTTCTTTCATCTGGAGATAAGCCAGTGTGATTTAGCAGATATACTGCGGTGTCACATGCATTGGCCCTAAGTGACTAAGACAATGCACTTGTTCCAAGCATAGATCGACCCATTTCAACAATTGTTCGGTTTTCCCTCTCTGTCGCGCCATTTTGCTCTGGTGAGTACGGTACACTAAGATTTAGTGCTATACCTTTTTCAGCTAGTATCTTTTGAACTTCACCACAGTCAAATTCTCCTCCTCCATCACAACGGAAACTTTTCAACACATGGCCAAGATTAGTGGCTTCATTGAGAAACATAAGTAGACAACAACTAACATCACTTTTTTCAAAAATAAGATTTTATGATATTTGCTATAGTCATCTTTAATAACTTTAATAATCTAGCTTTAATTATTGATATGTCTACTTAACAAAAATTTAGATACATTATCATCAAAGATTTAATATTTTGATGTGTTAATAAGCAATGAGTTAATAAGCAACTATTTGAAAAGCAATGAAATCGCAAAATCTATTCCTATTTCGCTGATAAAAGTATTATCTACATACTTTTATAATCAAAAACTAATTATTCTTAAACTTTTATGATGAAAACTTTTCAAGAAAGGTTATAATTTACTCAAAGTTATTCCTATTGATTTACAGTAAGCATTATCTATGGCAGGTTCTGAAATATACTGATTCTGTACTGTAGATAAAAAATTTATTAAGTACGACTATAAGTTATAATGTTTCTCAAAATAACTGAAAATATTTAACTCTGATTTTTAAAAAGTGAGACTTACTTTCAATTTGGGCCTGCCTTTTTTTTGGTGGCTCCAATTGTTCCTCCTTTTCTTCATTTGGTATTTCTGCACCTACACATAAATTATTTATTAAAAGTAATTATGAATTTAACATACAATGCTTATTTTAATATCAGATGGCATGAATTTAACTGGTGCAAATAGTGCTTATCTAAAGATAGAAGTTCATTAAAAAATCTATTTTGGATGAAAACAATACCTATCACATTGAATACCTTTATTTAACTTTCTCAAAATCAATATAATGGTATATTAGATATGGGATGCTATGCTGAATATATAGTATATTAACTATGACCAATGAAAGACTTATTTAACTATGGTATGTTTGAATTGGAGATCAAGATTTAAATAAACAATATTTTACATCATTCAATTAGTTAATAAGTAATTAAGTATAAATGTTTGCTATTCATAAGTTTTCCAGGACTCAAAATTTCTGGCAATATTTTCGAATTTTATCGTCTATAATAACTTTGCTTACTAATAAACTAAGCCTTCCCAATAAATGAGTAAAATAGGAAGTATACATTAAGTTGAATTCTTGAAATCACAACAGGCATTTAAAATACAGCATTTACGTAATTTGTTGTAGCTATTTTTGTGAAATAATTTCATAATCTTGTATCCTCCAAAGATCAGGTGCACTACATTGTTAATAGTTTTTTTAGTATCAAAACAAATTGAGGCTTTATGATAACTTAGCCCGAGTTACCTTGTTAATTTCCTTTACCATATTTAAAAAATGCTGTTTGTTCAAACTTATGGCCTAGTTTGACTAAAAACTTATGTTAATCATATTCACGACTGAAAAGGAAGACAAATATATTACTCAGAAAGTCAAATAGATAACCTATCTATATGATTTTCTCAGTTCTATATTTAATATTACCAAAGCTTTCATTGAACCATAACCAACAGCCTACAGTGCCCATAACTGTTTCCATGACAAAGGGCCCTGGGGTGCAAAGCATATGTCCCAGTTAGGTGGTCAGCCTAACGTAAGACCCCCGTGTTTAGTTCCCAAGAATACTTGGTACTCAGTTAATCAAGCCACTAAAGAGATGAAAGGCTGAGTCAACATTATCCAGCCCGAGGATAGAACCTTGTACCTGTGTAATGGAAGTGTGAAACGCTGCCACTAAGCCACCAGGCTACTGACAGAAGTATTATGTGAATATAAATGTTTAAAAATATTATGAGCTGTGTACAAGAAAATCATTATTTTTAAACAGTATACAGCAAAGGTTTGATAAAAGAGTGATTGTTGTATCATATCAAAATAATTGAGTAAACAAATCAATATGAACACCCCATATGTCACAGCAAGTTTTGTGTGAAAAAATTGGAATGATAAATAATCAGGCATCATTCAGTCTCCTAATGTGAAACACAAATATGGAAATCACAGAACGTTAAGTATGATTAAGGAGAAGACATTATAACATGATATTTGAGAAATAGTTTAGATCTCATGACAAAGTGTATAGGTGATAAGCAAAAGAACGCATCCTCAAATTAGAATAATGAGTAATCTTAAAACAGAAGTTCAATTAGATCTGTGAATACAATCATTGTCAAAAACTGTGGTAGCCCGGTTGGTTATGGCTTTGCTCTCTTTAATAGAAAATAGTAAATTTAAATCATAGTATAACTGAAAATCCATCATGTTCACTGAAAACTTCTAGGATTTGTTAAATAAGTCATGTTCACAATGACCTCCAAGTGAAATAACACCTCTTTGGGGGAGCTTGTCAAGTTTTGGAGAGTCTTCTGCTTGGACCCTGCATCTAAATTACATAGTCCCACATAGTTCCTTTTTCTTGTCTGATAGGCAAGTTAAATGGAAGTGTACTGGTGTTACAATAACTTCATTCAAAGCAAGATAATATTAATGAGAGATGATTAAAAGAAATGATATATTAGCATCTCAAAATATGTTTGAAAAAATCTTTGGAATTTTAAGCGATCTCTTGTTCACTTCCAAAATGATAAAATATACAGAATAGGCATGTTAACCCCTCTTAAAGAACTTATTTTTTAACACTATTCAGAGCTCATGAATGAATTCATGTCTAAATATTAAGGGATTAATATGCAGCTAGTTCAATTATGGTTGTTTGCAACTGTCTATTATATTTTACTCCTGACAAGACAGTTGCAAGTAGTTAACATACAAGATAACATAATATGGTAGGTAATAGGTGATAAAGAATATTACTTACATGAAATTTAAAAATTCAAATTTGAATTGCACTCTCAGATTAAATTAAAGTATCATATCAAGCTGATAAAATATCCATTTTAATAACATGGTAGCACAGTAAACTTTGAAGGTACATTGCAAAATAATTATGAAAACTAGTCATACATACTATGGTGAATATTGTAGGGTTACATATGCCTGTTTCGTTAAACTAAACTCAGTGGTACGACAGTTTCCAAGCAGTTTCTAAACAGATGGGGAATACAATGCTCCTATCCGTTTTCTAAACCTAGGTCCCCTAAGAAGAAAAGTGTAAGTTCCCAGTTGTGGTCAGCATAACATGAAACTTACATGTTTTTTTTTATCAAGTATGCTTGGTACTCAGTTTTAACTACCCACTGAAAGGTTGAATTGACCTTGGAAGTATTTAAAAAAATTATTTCTTTATACAAAAGTATACCAGATCTATCCTTCCAAATATAAGATAATGAAAATTTTAACTTTTTTTAAAACAGAAACCACTCTGATAAACAAGAACACATTTTTTCTATAAAGCAAGCAAAACTAGAATTGAACAAAAACCTTACTCAAGTAAAACATCAGAATTATCGGCTGAGATTTAGGAATGATATCACTGTAGCTTGAATCTAAGGTTTTGAAATACACTCGAGCCAAAAGCAAGTTAAATAAAGTAAAATAAATAGCTAGTCTGAAATTAAATGTGAAGGCATTTCATAGATGATTCCATCTGAGATGGAATTAACATTTAAAAATCTTAGCTATGTGAATTTTTATCCGTGGTGAAAAAGAATGAATTTTCATTTGGAACGACTTTTCCTCTGCAAGAAAAAACCAAGAATCAAAGTTCTTTGCACTAGCAAAAGCTGAAGATTTAGTGAAAGATGTTAACAATGTCAATAAGTGAAGTATATAAAGCAGCTGTAGATTTTTAATAAAAATATGAATTGTTAAGTTAAATTCCTTTATGATTTTAATTTTCTTTACAACTGTTAACTTGATAAAGATATACATTGTACATTGTAATACATTGTAAGAAAATCACTTTTGATTTCAATGGTGGTTTCTCTAGAGTGCAAGCATATTTTCTCTTAAAAAAAAAAAAAAAAAAAACTTAAGAGATTCTTTGTTGAAGGGTAGCTCCTTAAAATACATTCTAAATCTTGTAAACATCTGAGAAGTTAAGACTTTAAAATGGTTTTACAATGCAACCATAATTTGGAAAACTGTTTCGAGGCTCTTGCACCTGCAGTTTTTATGATTGCTTCTGTGAATTCTTTAAATGCTACATTAAATATTCTGTCATAACTGTCAGTTGCATGAATAATATCCAATCTCTCCAGATGCACAAATAAATATGTCTTGTTTGTTACAAAGTACCTACAGTTTTGAAGATGTGAAAATGGCAACTAGTCCTTGGACAAACAAAATGAAACAGGCAAAAATAATACAGAACAAAATCCTCTCATGACCCTGAGAATTCGCATGATTTTTCCAAAAAGAACTATGGTTATTGAAATCAAACAAAAATGAACTGGACAAATGATAAATTAAAAAATCAATTTCCTCTTGGTATATGTTACGTGACGGGAAATTCAACGAAAAACTCATCAAGCATGCTGTGAATTCTGATAACTGCAGACTGCAATGCAGGACCACAGGAGAGTTTGAAAAGCCATGAATGTGGTGCTATCAGCTGAAATTATAAACTTGATGTCATAAAAAATGAGAATGCAGACAATGACAGTCCCATTAAAAATAAATGATTTAAATTAAAAAGCTTTATTTGTTCAGCTCAATGACAAGTATACCAAGGAGTGGACAGTTTAATGGCCTCAGGCTACTGTACCATCCATTATATTAATTGCATTCTGGAAGAACTTTTCACGGATAAGTGAGTTGTATTTGCATGTCAAAAGATAAGATAATCAGAAAATTATCAAGTACTTCTGACAAACTTGAAAGCATCTGGCAAAAGTGCAATTTTAGTTTTTAAACAGTGGTTGGAAAAGGACTCAAGAACTTGTGCTTTGGAAAATGCTGTCTACTACTACAGATAATAAAGTCAAAATAACAATTGGTACTTCTACACATATTTGCTGGATTTCCTCCATTTCAATGCATGAATATAACAGAACATGAAAAGTCCTCAAGATATTGTATGAGTTGGACACTAAAGTTTCTCAAACTTAGGCTGTCACAACTATTTTTTTATATTTATAACTATTTTGTTACAATAGCTTAATATGCACCAATTTATTATATTCATTTGCTTTAAAGAATCAATTAAGTTTTGCCCTTATGCTAAATTAATCGATTTCAGAAGAAAATAATTAAGTTTATCAATAAGTAAGATTTTATTTAATGCATGTTTATTAATCATTTGATAATTACTGTACCACTTTATAAATTTATTATTAATGTATAAATTAGTAAAAAATACGAAAGAGAACACACACATTATATAATAAAATGTGCTTATATAATAAGTTATTTTAATATTTAATTAAAATAGCTTATTATATAAGCACATATTTTGCTTGGTGAAATAAATTATTTAACTATAGTACATAAAATTTTATGAAGTTGATAAAAATATACTTCTTTACATGGCAGCATAAAACTTACTAGGAAATACTTGATCATTTGAATGCTTTCTTTTTTCTGGAGTACCTGGAATCAGAAGAAAGTAAAATTGTACTTTACAATTATGCTTATTTGTTAACAAAGAACAGTATGAAAATAAACTTAGTATATTTAAGATACTTAAAATTTAAACAAAACCTGACAAAACTCGTAAGACGTTTTCATAGTAAAATTTCAAACATAAAACAATTATTTAATTAGATTAATTAGAAGACCATAATGTTATGAAGAAAAATGATAATATAGTATATATAAACAACTTCCAAAAGTGTAATTCATCTGTGTCATTTCTTTCATTTATTATATCTTTCATTCTTAGAAAAATTAGAGGAATTATTTACCAGAATAATATAACGGCACAATGAGAGAATTATTTAAATAAAATTCTAATTCACATACATAGTCAAGTTTTTTTAAATTTCTTTGAATAATAACTCAATTTTCTTACGAATATTCATTTCTACAAATGCTGTTAAATTGCAGAAATAATTAAGACATATCTTACTTACAAAAGTAAAAGTAAACATAATAAATTAATCCTAAGTCATACACAGCTGTGTATGTTAAGTCATGGTAAGAAACTAACTTCCAAACAAGAAATGTTCTTTACATTCAAAAGACCAGGACAAGAATTTGCAACTTCTCTATATTTTCATAAAGTCAAATTGAAAATCTTAAAAAAATGTTTTTATGATAAGTCCATTGGAAAAAAAAAACTTCAGTAAATGCAGGTTTGGTTAGTTGTTCAATGATTATTTTATGCACACAATGATTATTTAGATCAGTTTAAAAATGATATCAAACAATATCAAACTCCAGAGCCTTGTTCAAAACATTTTTCACTTCTTGCTCAAAATATTTTTCTGAAAAAAAGCTCTAGAGTTTAGATCAGATAAAAATTAATTGAAAACGGTGTTAATGATTTGAAATATTGCCTTTAGCATTATTGATGTTGGTGCACTTTCTAGCAAATTTCAGTACATTTTCTGTTTACAAAATATTGGGAAAAGAGTAAACATATGCTAAGTGTTAGATATAATATTTTCTCAAAACTCATAACTATAATATTTTTTTAAATTCTCTAATGCGAGCATAAATGTATGGGTCATTAAATGTCATAATTAGTTTTGATATTCTTAGATGTTATCGCATAGATTCAGAATTAAAATCAGGAAAAGAATTACACAACTACCTATTTGAAGCATGAATAGTTCTAGACAATGGAATGTTACATAATTTAAATCAATTGCTTCATAGGATAAGCTACAGTTTGGTTTTTCACTCAGTAATCTTTTTAGCATGAGAAGTATAAGCTATTATTTAAAATGAATTCCTAAATATACATACATCTATACTCATTGTGAAATTTGTACAAAAATGGTTGAACCAATAAACAAAGGGCTAAACATTTTGCTGCGAGATTGTCTATTGATTTAGAGGAAAATGTTTGGAGAAATGTCTAATCAAAAACACCATGTATAAGTGAAACCATCCCAAAATTGCCTATGTCTTACCAAATATAAGAATCAGCATTTAAACTTATGTCTTTCATGTGAATCATGCATCGTATTATAAATTTATGTTGAAATATATGAATAAACCTATATTCAGATTCAAAAGTTAGTTTACTATATCAATGTAGAAAATTATCGCAATAAAATATATTGTACTAATGAGAAATATTTAAAATTTTTGTTAAGAATATACTTACATTAAATAAATCTCATGTACAGCTTTTGAAATATTATTCTTCAATATTCAAATTAAAAAAGATTTAGCTGGATTTAGAAAATTTAGATTAAAGATTTAGAAAAAAAGATTTCCAAGATAATAACTATTGATTTTTGAATTGTGCTCTAAAATTGTTCTCATCTATACAACAGGCTTCATTGTGATTAAGAAACCAATTCAGACTCTTAAATATTTTGTGATGTGCTCTTTTATGTCAACTTCTCATATCTTCTACTGATCATCTAATTCATTTTTTGTATGAGACAATTATTTTTTCAAGAAATAAATAAAATAAAAATTTAAATAAAAATTGATCAGTAGAATTGATCAGTAGAAAAATTGATCAGAAATTTAAATAAAATTTAATTTAAAATAAATAAAATAAAAATATTTCCATATTTAATTTTTAAAATCATCAATAACTATAAATAAGACTCATAAAAATTGGTCATTCTAATTAATCAAAAATTTGATTTTAGGAGCTAAAATTTTAGAAAAACTTAAACTTCACAATTACAAATTTTATGCAAAATAGTTTTAACATTGCAAACATAAATGTTAGAATTGTTTGTATTACCAGAGCATGCAGCAACATTGTTTTCATTACTGCCATCAGACTCTGGCATGATTTCTTCCTAGAATGGAAAGTTAAAAGAAACTTATAAAAAGTGCAAAAATAGTAATAAGCGATTTATCATAAATATTTGATACTCTTTGATTATATAAAAGCTTTAACTTAAAGATCCAATTCAATATAACCATTTAAACTCTTGTATAATTAACCAATGTATAAGCAAAAACACTTTGGTTTGATTTGTTGATCAATGGTCGTTTTTAAAACATAAGGGTTCACTAAACAAGCATATACAATCTAAAGTGGTTTCTGTACCACTTCAGGCATCTAAATACTACCACTACAAATATTATACAAAGGTGGGATTCGAACACACAAATTGTCAAACCATGGAATAAAGTGATCATTTGTTAGCAAGGAAACATACAACATGCATGGAAAAATGAAATAATTAAGAACAACTCTTCATAAGTGAAATTAATACTTTAAAATCGACAGTTAGGTAGAAAATTTACAAATTGCCAACAAATTAGAGCATAAACATTTCGAATTTGGTGTACAAATCCAAAGCAGAGTGAATCTATTTATAAAGAAACTGGAATAACCAAAACTATTTCAGATAAACTATATTTACATATAAGAATATTTTTAATAAATTATATTCTAAGATGTCATATGGATTCTTAACTGTAGTTATGTGTTCCAAGGAAGGGCATCAATATGCACATTTTAAACAGATTTGCAAGAAAAATATCACAAGATTAACATCCATCTCCAACTACTTAGTAATCTTGGGTATCGAATACAAGAATCAATTTTGAACTCCAATTTTCAAGAACTTCAATTTTGAATCACTACTCCAATTTACTGTTAAGACCTATGGATGCAGATTAATGTCAAGAATTATAGTAATTGTTTTGAGAATCAATGAATCTCCATTGATAAATATTTAAAACGATAAATTTTTACATTAAATTCAGTAAATTAAAGGAATTAATTCCTCTAAAGGACTATTACAAAATCATTATAATACAGAAATATAAAATGAAATTATTTACTCCTTTCCCTTTAAAAATTATGGGACTTAACTATAATAGAAGATAAATGTTGTACATCCTTTTCATACATAATTATTTGTTTGACCTCAGGGAGTGGACAGATATGGCTGTTAGACATTTTAATATTGACTTTTTAAATTGCATTTTGTGGAAACTTCCCTTGGACAGAATATTCACATGCAATTAGGAATTAAACTACAAAGTGAGAAAGCAAGACAAATATGTATGTTGAAGACAATGATACAACATTGACCTGCTATTGTTCAACAGTGACAGTAATAGAACTTTATTCTTTTTGTTCTGAAAACAATTACCAAATTTGTCCATTTCGTAACTTGAAACATGAATATGGTTTGTTGTTAATGAGATGCGCAGAAAGATAAGTGAACAATAAAAAAAACTTAGTTTTAGAAGCACCAAATAACACACGATTAAAAAAAAAATGTTTTTATAATTTTAATTGTATTGATAGTCTTTTATAGCTGTCAATTTCTCTGCTTTGACTTTCAAAATATTACTTAGAAATTTTAGACTAGCTTTATATATTACTCTTAATTTGGTTAAGTGTGCAAGTTCATTTAGGAAATTTAAAACATTAGTCACTGTACAATGCAAATTTTTTTTTCAGTTTTGTAACATATTAAAAAAATTGTAAAAATTGAGAAATAATTTAATTACTAATAGTTTCATGAGCATGTATATAGTTAAATTGTGTTCCAAAAGAATTAATTTTTAAATTATTCTCATGGTTAGTTGAGTTTTGGGGACATGATCCCCCCCCAAAAAAAAGAATTAAGCTGAGCCAGAAATATTTTCATCAATGATATAAAATTTACATTAATGTCTATTTAAAAGAGTTTCATTTTTCATATTCTTTGTAGATATAAACAATTTTAACAAAAATTTTAATTGGTTATAACTTATCTGTTTTTATACCTAATTTTAATAAAATTATTTGGAAAAACAAATTTTAATACTGGTTTTAAAAAGATTTGTGTTAGCATTTTTAATGAAAAACTTCAAAATTATAGAACCAAATTTAAAATAAAGCATAATTTTTCAATGAAATTGATGAACAAAAAATAATTAAAATCCCCTTCCAAATATTTATTGTTAATTACACAGTAAGATATTTAGAGCTTTTATAATAGTTTATTAAATGTAATTATACAATTTCAGGATGAATTTGAAATGTGATACATTCTAAAAGAATTGATTCTAACAGCACATCTAATTTCAAAGTGAACACATATTAGAATTTATGTGGCTCCATGGTTTAAAAAAAGAAAAAAAAACGCATTCTTGTTTGTGAAAGATAACGATTACTTTATGTGACTCAAACTTACATTTATTGAGTTCACTAAGCAACTTAGTCTTAGATCTATTGTGTTCACTAATGGTATTAGGAACACATAAAATAAATTGAAGTCACACCTAAAGACTATGGTGTTGGTAGACCAAACCTGGAAGACTTTAGTTTTGTTCCTGCCTCAGTAACTTCTTGTAGTAGACAGAGCTACTAAAATTTTTTATCAATTCATCATTTTTATTTTATGTGCAACAAAATATAATAATATTTTGAATCATTTTGTAAGATTTATATCACTAAACTCGCAAAACTTAACAAATCACTTTTCCTCTGTTTCGTTATACTAAAAATATTATATTTGGCATCATTTTATTTTTATGAAATTTCATTTTCTTTTTAAAAATATGTAATTGAAATTTCATTCAAAAAGAATTTTTTTTCATCAAAAATAGAAATAAGAAAACATCTTTGGAGACAGAAAATTTTTAAAATATAAAATAAAGAGACAAGTCTTCTCTAGTTTGTTTAATTGCAATTGTTTTTGCACAAATTTAGACTATTATCGATAATCTTAAAAGTGGATTCTGAACAACTACAAACATCTTTTCCTAAGATTGGTTTTGAACTATTAAATAGCTGCACCAGAAACCAGAATGTTAGTTACTGGGCTGAAATGATGGCATAGAGAACAATATCTCATATTCTTGACACAAATTAAATGCAAATGCTTCTGTAAATAGTTAATTGCAGCTAGTAAACAGAAGTAGTTCCAACAGACTGCAAATTCAGAAACTAGACTAGGTAAAAAGTATAATAACTGTGAAAAAAATACTGAGAAAATTTGAGACAGTATTTTCTTTAGCACATTTAATTTTCTTCACTAAAGACAGAAAAACAGTATATTCAGATGAGGAGTGATGCTAGCAGTATCTCATAGATTTTTCAATGATTAAGCTTACTTTTTATCAAATGTTTTGCATGCCAAACCAATAAATTGTACACTAGTTGGCTTAATTTTATTAGTTGATAAGCAGTCATTTTTTGCATGCAAGGGCTAAAACATATAATTTAAAATCAATTTTGAACCACTACAATCATTCATGTCCAAGGTAAGATTCAACCAGTCCATCTGAAGGCCACAATAACCGTTTGGCTACAACTTGTTGACATTGGTAGACACTGTGCAACATTTCATCCTAAGACTATGAAGTTGTTTCCTGAGTGAAAGGTACCGGATTCAGTTTCAACCACTATCAATAAATATGAGAGGGTTACTGTGATTAAGCCTTCCATATGCATGTCTGTCAGAATTGTTATTTGCACTTTGTTTGGTTCATTTTGTTCTTCACTCAATGGTCATCCTTTGAATGGAAGGGCTAATTATGTAGATTAAATCTACATTTTGAAGTAGCTTTCTAATCCCTATAAATATCTAGACCAAAGGCAGGAATAGAATCCACAATCTGTATCGTAACATGGGAGTTCTTCTGATATCTACTCTCAATACAGGAATAATGTCTGCTATAAGGAATTCTGCAAGAAGGCAATTAAGGTTGTTAACTTTAAAATGTTAGAGCAGCCTCAAGCTCTCCTATATGCAGTTTTATGATATTATTCATAAGCTGCATACAGCAATCAAAGACAGTCATGGTTTATTGAGATCAGTTTTATGCTTCAGAATTTTTTGTGACTATTGTCTTGAAGGCTGTATAAAATTACTTATCTGTAGCATCACGCAAAAAATTATGAAGAACAAAAAAAAATTAAACATTATCAATCTAGTCTCATTCTACTTACTGGTGTCAGTAGTTTTTGTCAGCATGATGACATTCAGAATCTGTTGCAGAAGAATGGATGCAATTTTCTCCTACTACTATTAAGGAAAGAAACTATGAAGGCAGTTTTGGAATGCTTGTTTGTGAAGGCATTTTGAATGAAGGAAGGGAGCTTCATATTTTTGAAGCCAACTAATATCATTACTGTACTGACATTATTCTCCCACATTGTGATATTTCCCATTTGCTTATTATTGGTACAAATTTTATTGTTTTATTTTAGATTTTATGTGCCAAAATGTTTTCATTTTCTGCTAAATAATTCCTTGGAACTGAGGATATTTGCAGGATGGATTATCAGTTTACTATTCTTATTTGAATATTACAGAATAGTAATCTTCATTTGCATATAACATAATATTTGACATTAAGTTATATTCAAATCAGAAATGACATTCTGTTATATTTAAATCATAATAGCGTACTATTCCGATTTGAATATAATCGAATGTCTTGGAACACACATTAGGAGATGCAAGGCAACTAGACCTTATCCTCAAAATAACATCCAGTTCGTAGAACTCTCATATATAGCATGCTGGATAATTTGGTATTAAGTAGGAATAAACAGTCTTACAAAATCACTGAAGATATGGACGATTGCATTCGTACCACTGGGATTGTGGATTATTGTTCCATGCAGTGTGATATTTACGAATGTTATGTAAATAAAACTTCTCTTTGTATCAGTGTATGAGTAAAAGTCATTTTTAGGCTATTTAGATTTCACCAACTTTTGAGAAATACATTACGCCTTTGCAGTGTAAATTTTGTGTCATTTTTAAATATTTCAGAATCAAAAAACCAACTGAACAGTTATTTATGTTCAGCATACACAAGTGAATATTTTATCTAAAACACATTTTTAAAATATTAAATATGTTTATAAATTTAATAGCATTTCTAATAATTATACATACATCTGAAGAGCTTCTACCATAACGTTTTGCACAACGGAAAGACAGCTCATTGTCCAAGCTTTCCAAAAATTCCTCATCATCATGAGGATTCGCTTGGTAGAAGCGGTTCAGTGAAACAAGAAGGTCTTGTGGGACCCGCTTGAAATTGCGAAGAAACATGCGGGAGTATCTCCCACATTTCTCCACGCACATTCCTTCTAAAATGTGCTGCAACCTCTGTAATAGAAAAATAATACATTTCATATAAAAATCTACTTAATAGCAATTCTGCATTGAAACATGAGTAAAGCAAAATGCATAAAACTTATAATCTATATTTCCAAGCAATTTTAAATAACCATAAATTTTTTTAAATTTACTACTTACACAATTGACTCTGTTAAATACATTATATTACTTTATAAGTAAAAATGAATGTAGACACATAAATAATGTCTAATTGCTTTGTTTATATAATACGCTTTGTTTTAAAACAGTGTTTATAGTTTTAATATCCACACGTTTATAAATTAAAGATATTACAAAAAGACATGAAATCTATTGTTAATAGGAAAATGCCACCTGTAGAAATATCACACACATGGCCAAGCAAATTATAGCAATGCAAATTATCAGAAGGTACCTGATGACTCCCACAGTTCACCACAATAACAAGAGTGTAAGAGATGTATATAAGGATCAGTATCCAAGAAGGAAATGTATTCAGAATTAGTCCGTACAAATCTCAGTGTCATGGTATGAGTGGATGCATGTGGATGTTTTATGTGGGCATACTAAGATGGCAATAGTTGAAGAATTCAGAATTGCCCTAAGTGTCATGTTTAGTCTGTGACAATGGAAGGAAATTCTAGTAGACTTTACAGTACAAGTTACGCTCAGTGACAATGTTAAATGACAACTGCCATTTGGTAATAACCACTAAAAGAAATAGATGGAGCACAGCAGTGGACCTCATTGCATCAGTTACAAATACAACTGTTTCATGACCAGCCATTTACAGATTTTTGGGACAGTATGGTCAATATTCTCAGACTTGTCAGATGTGTTCTGCTCATGGTAAAACATATAATGTGGAAACTGTCACAGTAAGCTTGTATTGTTTTTCAACAAAACGAAGTTAAGTTTGCTGACTCAGTCACATCAGATGTTTATATGAAGAATACTTGGTAATCAGGGGACCACCACCACAACAGCATTTAACACCAACATTTTGGAGCAGGATTGCTTGTTTGAAGAATCATTGTATTGGGTATCAGAACAATTTTGCATGTTCAAAATGGAACCATGACTAGCCTAATTTCTTTATCATTCTGGAACAACATGTATGTTTAAGGGTGACATTTCTGCAGAATATTTTATAGATGACAATGACTGGTTTCACCAGTTGGACATAATCAACAATTACCTAGCACCCTAGAATAACCCCCTCTTGGAATGGCTGGCATTCTTACTGAACTTGAATCTGATAAAACATGTGTGGAACATTCTTGGCCAACAAATCGTAGCCCATCAACAACCTCCTACATCTGTGCCAAACCTTCGGAGAGCATTGCTAGCCGAGTAGAGTTCTCAACCTAAAGTGGAGCTCAATAAAGTGATCAGCAGCAGCCTCAGCATTGTATGCACTACATTTCTTCGTATGGGAGAGAGACAATGCATTAATCATCATACCAACAAAATACTATTCAGTTTTGTATAGGCAAGATATGATGTGCTCCAGGGATCTATTTGGTAATTATTGATTGTGTTTTGTTGTATGCCAAGTATCATACATAATTTGTTCTTTCCCATTTTTTAATATGTTGGCCTTATGAATAAATCAAGTTTGCTTTGCTTTTATGCCTTCAGTTGCCAGTTCTGACATTATCCCTAATTTATGAACATGCGTAAACTTTGCTCAATATCCTTCAATAAAAAATCACAAAACTATTTATATTTGAGATATTAAATTAATAAATTCTAATAATGAAACTTAAACCACATATATTATATAACTTTAATTAGAATTCTTTGAAAGATCTATCAGTAGTATGTTAACTTTAATACCTGATATTTGTAGGTATTTAATTTTAAGATTAAGTAGAGGTGAATTACAAATGTAATTTAATTTCTGGCTACAAAATATAATGCATTATTCAGATTATATTCCATTAAAGAACAAGAAAATAAAAATAATTTCATTCTAAGGCAAAAGACTAAACTTCTGAGTAGTTAATTTTGAATTAGTGTGGTAAGATATTCATTTGAAATAATTCACATAGTTCTAACATGTGAAAAGGCTCTGCTGTAAAAAGTTTAAAAATTATTTAAAGTGTTTCAATTTAGAAAACAGCACAACTAAAAGTTGAAATTACAAACATTTTTAAAAAATAAATTTTGCATTATAGAATATTTTAATATAGAAGTAAATATTTTAAAAGACAATGAATTAAGCATTAAAATATTTTCTAGAGCAAAACAAAATACAAAATGTAAATATAGAAGTAAAAATATATAATGTAAATATATTTTACTTAGATTATAAAACATAATTAGCACCTTTAATATTTTAACGGTTTTGACAAAATGAGCATTTTTTGTAAGGCATCTGAATCTGCAATTTTTATTTCATTATAAAAATTTTATTCTCTTAAAGGGTAATTAAGTTTTTTTCTTTAATTCTTGGCAATTTTTTGATGCAAACAAAAGAAAGTTTTAAATCATTTAAAAATGAGAAAAAAGCATTTGTGGCAAAAAAAAGCATAATGATTTTGTTTACCTTTTTGTAAGAAAATCTGGTTCAATAAAATATGCCTCATTATTTTTTTGAACTCTACAATAAATTGTAATCAGAAATATCAAAAAATAAAGTAACCAAAATTTTTGTTTTCAATATTCATAAGTAAATGTATAAGTAATTCATAACCTGAAAAATAAATTTAAATTTTACAGGAATATAAAAAGTTATTCACCTGTAAAATATTTCCATAAGATACTACAATATTTGAATATCTCAACTATATTTCATATTTCTATATGGCTTGCTTGGTACTCAAAGGAAATATTTTTTGAAATTTCATACCTTCTCAACTTTACTGCAAAATTTAAAGAAACTCCTAAAAGTAGAGAACTGCACAGAGGGTTAAATGCACCAAGCATGCAATAAGGTGCGCCAAACTGGCTTAACAGTTCAGAATGGGTTTGCATGACAAGATTTTTGTTTTATGATATAAAGTAATCATACGACATGCCCAAAATTCGTTTTGTGTGCAACAATTGTAGCGTTTGATGAGTAATTTTATTTGTTTACAATCTAAGAATTTTTCACGTTAATGTTCCCGTTATAAGACTTCCAATATTTATTTAAAGTTATATGAGTTTGAATTTTCGTTAAATATATTGTTTCGAATTTTTTAAAGTTATATTATTTCAAATTTTTGTTTGGTCAGCCAATAAAAGATCTGTATGGAGTACTAATCACGTGCCTGGTCAGTTTGATTCATACATTGCAGAATATGTATTGCAGAGAAAGCATAAAGAAAATACAGTAGAAGATTTCTTTGAAGCCCTTAAATCCGTTCTTTCTTGATTGGGTGAGTTATTTTATTTTTCATTAAAATTTTATTCACAGAGGAATTATTAGAAACTCTAGTTTTTATAAAAATGGATGTTCACATAAGTAAATACAACTTTAAGTTTTACTGCATGTTTCACGTTAATGTTAACTGACATTTTTTAAGGTGGGCGTCACACACCCGATTAAAATTTGAGTTTAAATAAAAAGTGCAATTTGTAAACGTTAGAAGTTTATCTTTATTGCCTAGTTGTCACTGTTGTAGGTAGTGCTACACCAAGGTTTTAAAGTGGGCGTCACTGCTTGAAATATTAAAATTCCAGTTTTAATTTAAAAAATATTATTTGTTAACATAAGAAACTTAACTTTACTGCTCAGTTGTCACTATAGCAGGTAGCGCTACACTTAAGTTTTCTTAAGGGTGGTTTCATTTTCTGGTATATTAAAATTCAAGTTTTAGTAAAATATGCAAGTTGTTAATGTTAAAATTTAGCTTTATTACACAGTTGTCTCTGTAGTAGGTGGCACTACACTGAAGTTTTTTTAAGAAGTGCACCATTGCCCGGTATATTAGAACTTTAAAACTTCCATAGCATGCAATTATAATGAAATATTGGAAATTTTGATATTTGGAATTCAAAATAATGCACAATTGCAACTTTGAAGTTCAAACGCTATCCGGTAGTTAATAAGTGGATAATTATGATTAGTGATGTAATTTAGGTTGGCAAGATAACTGTGCAGTGCTACGTGTAAAAATAAGAAATTGAGCCAACCCAGTTTCATCACCTTTTACCTCATCTCTGTGTGTAGGGTTTTAATGTAAAAAATGTCAGTATATCAAAGGTACTTTTTTAAGAGAGCAATCAAAAGCACAGGAATGAGTAAGAAAACAGTTCATCACAAAACAATTTGGAAAAAAATAATAGAACTAAGAATTTGGCAGGACATTAAAAAAATTAGAACAATTATACAAATAAATATACATATTTAAAAACCATTTTAGAAAAATTAAATTCTAAAAAAATATTGTTTTTAATTATTATTTTTATTATTTATAGATATAAAGTAAATTACTATTAGCGATTAGTGCAATAACACATTTTTCTGCATTAAGTTCATTCAAGTAATATGTTACTAATATATAAGTAACATATTTGTAATTAGTAATATATTACTTAACATATTAGAGAGTAATTAGTAATATATTACTTAAATATAAACTTAATGCAGAAAAAATTCACCCACTAATAAGCAGCCAGTTAAGGATTAAAATAATTTAGAATGGCATTAAAACCAAGTCTTAAAAGAAAAAGAGTGGATAGTCAAATCAATATGTACATCTGAACATGGAACATAAATTTTGACATTTAAATTTCAGAAAATGTATCATTTTAATTCTCATATTATGCATAAAAAGTAAATTTAAAGTAAAATTTATACTTAGGAATTAAAAAATTCCCTTAAACATTCTACTATGAATAAACATAAGCTATAGTAAACATAAAAGAAATAAATTTCTAACACAAATTCATTTGCTATGCCCAAGTAAAAAATATATATGGGTACTTATTTAAGTCAATAAAGTAATACTTTTTCCTCAATTCAATTCAATAAACTAATACTTTAATATTTATAAATTTCTGTCAATAAATAACATAAAATAACTGAAGAAAACAAGGGACAAGAATGGCACAAAGATTTTGTTTGTTATAATTTCTACTTGTTAGAGTACTTCACTAAGTGTGAGTTCCTAATGTGATCAGAGGAGGAAAATCTTCATAAATCATAATGCTTCATATTTGGATAAAAAATGTATACTGCACACTGTAAAAATGTAAAATCATTTAAATTTATTATCAAGTTAAAATCGCCTCAAATTACATTACTGGTACACAGCTAATGGAAGAATCTAAATGATGAAAATATTTAACAGGAAAATCAACACACTGCCTGGTATGAAAATGAACAATTATGAACTTTAAACAAAAAGAAAACGTAATCCAGGGGCAGAATTTACTTTTCAAAGATTGAAAATGTGCTTTGCTGCAGGATTCAAATATATTATGAGCAACTAGCGGAGTTTGAAAGAGTTTTAAATATTGGTTTGAAACAAGCAGATTGGGCAAATAAGAAAATCGCTCACTTTATGCATCGAAGCAATGTGATGAAAAGATGCAGCCAAGGTGGCACAGTGGTTGTCCTATCTATTGTTGCAGCATCTGATTCAACACCAGCAACTATCAGACATGCAATCAATACATGAGTGTCCACCATAACCATTGATAGATTATGGTGGACACACATGTATTGATTGCAGAGTGAAATCTAAGCTCGTTCTAATAGTTATTGCATCTGCCATTTAGAACAGCAAACTGTCGTACCAAATTATGATGGTGCCTGGCTCAATCAGGCTTAAATGATTTTGAATGAGGATGTGTCGTTAGTGACAAATCTAACTTCCAACAGTGTTTTAATGACCATCAAAGATGTATCTCGAGACGCCCAGGCAGCATGCTGATCTTGTTTTTGCTGTAGCATGCCATACAGGTTCTAAACCAGGAATTATAGCCTAGGGTGCAACTTTCTTTAATTGCAGGACTTCCATTCGGTCATCATTAGAGACATACTTATAGCAGTCTTACAGTAATAGCATCTAAGACTTGTTTTGCTTCTATTCTTTTTGAATTACCTTGGCCTAATTTTTCAGCAAGATAATGCCAGATCACAAATGGCATGTGCTGTTTGAACTGTCTTACAGTTTATCAAACTCTTCCTTGAACAGTTAGATTTGCATATCTCTCTCCCATCGAACGTGTCTCAGATATGAGAGGAAGACGATTGCATTTATCAGAAAATGTTGATTAAATAGGCCAACAATTGAAGCAAATTAGGAAAGAAATATTGCAAGAGACCATTCAGGAGTTTATCAGTCTATGCCACTCGATGCGACAGCTTCCAAGCTAGAGGAGGATCAACACTGTATTGAGCTCTTCAATATATACACATATATATGTGAAAATAATGTCAATATATATATATATATATATATGAAATAACTCATTCAATCATTCTGAAATTTTAATCATATTTTATTTCATACGCAATCTATTTAACAATTTTTGCTTGGATACCTTTGGCTTTTTGCTTGAATACCTGCTTGGATGTATTACCCTTGGATAACTAACCATTCATCTGCTCAAATGGGAAGATTAATCTCCCGTTTGAGCAGATGGTTAGTCCTCCCCCATCTTTTTCCCCCGACTCCAGTAATTTAAATGAACATCAATAAAAAATAAGTGAAACAAAAATCTATTAAAATTTCTTGTTGATATTAACGTTGCAAAATGTGTAATCCGTATGGTGAATGTATAATTATTATTTATCTGAGAATTGAACTTAGTTATGCAGAGTTAGAATACAATTGAACCTATAGAAGAATTTTATAGAAAATTTCAGTATTTATTCTGAAAAATAAGCACTTTTTTCAATACACTTTTTAAATAATTAACAATTTCAGGAGTATCACAGGATAATTCTAATTTCTGAAAAAATTCATAATTTTCAAGGAAATTGAGAATTATCTATTTGGAATGACAAAAATTTTGAGCTAAAATTAGAAGAGTTGATAGAATTTGATGAAAAATGTAGTTACAATTATTTTGTTAATATAATTATTCTATTTAATTTTACTCATTAAAACATTAGAATTTTAATTTACAATCTACATAAGATTTAAAATTGCTCTTCCAATTTGATTAATAATTTTTCTTAAGTTTTTCAAACATTTAGTATTTTAATATAATCTCAGTTCAGTAAAAATATATCAGAACAAGTCCATCTTTTCGGCATCAAAAGTTAAAAGATGTAAAGAGAAAACGTTTTTGAAAAATATATCGAAACTTATTACATTATGGAAAGACTCCTACTGTAAATATAATAAACAGAAATGTTTGATTAAATGTACATAAAGTAAAATGTATATAAATTCAAAATAAGACATTTTCATTAGCATTTTGTATGGACAAAAATTAATACATGAAACAAAATATAAACTGGCATTGTAAATACCTTTGCTATCATTTTGTCACACATACAATATAAAAAAAATTTGCATACTATAACTTACATTTTTAAGGTAGATCAATGATCTTTCAAGCAAGAATCTTTCTATCTTAAAAATAGTTTCATCTGCAAGAAAAAAAGCAATATTCTGATTAATTATGAAAATAACACAATCATATACATCCATTTCCTATTGCAAAATAAGATGAGAGCTATCAAGGTCCTTCTCTTCATAATTTTATTATTAATATAGCTTAATACTTTTAAACATTAAAATGAACTCCTCAAGTTATTAAATTGTTTTAATCTAACAAATTTTCTTGTATATGATTTGGGGATTATGAGGTTAGGTTACAACAAAAACTGTTTTGGAGCTTTATGCTAGTAGGCTTATAGCTTGATTTATTAAGATTATGTTTATTCCGGATTATGAGTTAAAAAAAGTTTGATTTTTTTGTGTGTGTATTATACGATGCCATGGAAAATCTCATAAAAAACATTCTCCATCAGAAAAGCTTACAATAAAGTATTTTGAAAGAAATGCTGCTTATGTTTCAGAAATTAAATAACATATGGTGCCATGATTCGACTGACTTATTTTAATTATAGTTAACATTTTCCAATTACGTTCAAGAATGAATTCGGTTCCTTGGAGCTACTACAGCTAACTTTATATCGCCACCTGTCTTAACCTGATGAGATATTCAAATTCGTATGCTGTCATGTGGAAGCGAAAATGTTTAAATGTGAATTCGGTTCCTCGGAATGATATTACAGCTAACTTCATATTGCCACCTGTCTTAACCTGATGAGATATTCAACTTCGTATATCGTCGTGTGGACGCGAAAATGTTTACAGTAAATTTTAAACTTGTAAAAACTAAAAGCTTTATTCAAATAAAAAAAATTGGCGATAAACGTGTTAATTTAAGAAAACAAAGCATTCGCGATACAAAAATACATCCAATGAGGGGAGTTCGAAAATAATGCCTTTCTTTTATTTAATTATTAACAAAACAAATATATTTTATTTTCAAGATATACCTAACCTGGTTTTAAAAGTTATTATAAACTAAAAATCGATAAGTTTCACTAGAATCTTGTCAAATCATGATTGATGTCGCTAATCGCATTTTGCATTGGGGTGGATCCAAACACATCTTTCGTAACAAATATTTTTTCAATACAATTTATTTAATTTTTAATCATACTGTGTATTTCCTTTATTTTTTATTTGGCACCATGCGAGGATCCATTTTCCCATTCCCTTTTTATTATTTTTATCTGTGAATAACTACTGGGAACAGAGAAAAAATACATGCACAATCAAACTGATCTTTCTTTCTACATTCCCAAAAATTTATTTTTAAAAAAAGAAAGAAAATGCTATTTACTATGGAATTGTTTTCGATTTTGTTTGAAAAGTTATAACCATAGCAATGTATTTTTTGCAGTATTATTAATTGATGCACAGCTAGTCAGTAAGTTTACGGCATCGAATGACGTGTTTTCTCTCAATACTTCATGGCATACAACATTAATAACATTTTCCGAAAGAATAATAAACATCAATACATACACGATGTTGTATATTGTGTTTATGTTAGTCATATTCTTCCTTAGCTAGGATGATTCCTAGACAAAAGTGACATTCAAAATTCTATTGGAATATTTGATTGTCATAGGACTGTCCTTCTTAAGCAATTTTTCATGAGCAGAGGAAAGAATTAAAATCTTCACGACCACTATCATCTTTCCATCTATTATGCCAATCATTATGCATTGTTAGATATTTATTAAACAGATTGGACAGCCGGGTTTGATTGGTTGGGCCAATAGTAGTTACGTTTTGCACATGAAATCCGACATGGATTGAATTGGTTTCTGAATGGCTAAATGTAACACATCCAATGTAAATCAAATTCCTGTTGTTGTTACTTATGACACTTGGACAAGCTAAGCTCGCTATGCCTTCGCAATGCGAATTTAAGTCAATAGGGAGCGTCTTTCGTTTTAATCAGAGCAACACGAAAGTGAGAGTACGTCTTTGCTCCTTTTTAAATCCTCTGATAGATGGCACTATCAGAGGACCCACTCAATAAATTTCGACATTGATCTGAAGGGGGGATTTTCTTCAGACCATTGCACTCATGATAACAGCTCAACGACCAACCACAGGACTTTCGATTCCACAGATTTAATGAGCATGTACTCAGTGAGTCTTTGGCGGCATTGGGAATCAAATCCCACCCTTCCAGATGGTAGGCCGATACCCTAATCACTAGGCTACCATGGCCCACATTCCTGAACTTTCGAGTTTACGTTCAGAGCAGTTTCGAATTAATATCTTAACTGACAGTTACCAGTTCTCGATTTTTACTTACTGTCCTATATCTGATATTCTGAACACCAGGTAAAATGGGCCCTTTATGGATAATATGTTCCTAAAATATTGTAATTATTAACTTTGTACATAATAACAATTATTTTTTGGACAGTTTTTTTCCCTCCTCCAGGAATAGTGTGCACTATTTTCGAAACTGAGAATCTCGATCAAACTTGTTATTACCAACTCAGAATCAGCAAAATTTACAAAGATAGGAAACAGTACTTATAAAAAATTTAAGAAGATAGAATGTTTTGTTTTGAACTTACTTTGAGAGCACTTTTTATTTTTTATCCACTGCAGGATGTTATTTGCAGTTACTTCTCCATACACCAACCTATAACATGGTATGCAGGAATCTAGTTTCTGCAGGCTTTTTCGGCCACAACCATACTGACAATCCATGATGTATCCACTGAAAGATACGAGAAGTATGCTTAAATTTTGGTACATTTCATGACAGTCAGGGCAGAGAAATATAACTGGTATCAGTAAGGCTACTTAACACAGGCAGTTTGTCAGATTATGAAAAACAAGATTAAAGTAAGAAACAGACAATGAAACTGTGATCGAAAGATGGGATGCACGTGTGACAGGAAGATCTGCACACATGTTGTTAGCAAACGCTGAATCACCTCACTGTTGAAGAACTAATTCAATAGACATCACATTTAAGGGCAGTCAAGGGGAACTGGAAAATCAGCCGACGGAATCTCGAAGATTTCACTCTCGATTTTAGGGGTGATAATCAAATTCAGAATGTGCTTCAAAATATTTCCGAAGAATGGATTTCTTAGAGTACTTCAAATAATTTTTTTTAAGTATCTTGATCTTTCTGCCTATTAAATGGGAGGTATAATTGCATTAAGTTAGGAATTTAAAAATGTAAAATTAATTCCAAACATCTTGCGTTTGGTATATTTACTTATATTTAGGAGATATTTTTCTTGTGAATTTTTAATTAAAATGATTTAAGCAATTTAAAAGTATACATATATTAATGAAATTTTAAATTCAATAATTCAGACAGCAAGTATTATAAATGGGATTTACATTCCTGAAATATTTATTCTCTGTGAATGTCACTATTCCATTGTTTTTTTTTGTTGTTGTTGTTACTAATGACACTTGGACAAGCCAAGCTCACTATGCCTTGGCTATGCAGAATTTAAGTCAATTGGGAATGTCTTTTGTTTTAATCATAGCACCATGAAGGTGAAAGTACGACTTTGCTCTTCACACATGCCATAGGTTCCCATTTATAAGGGTAGGCAACCAATCACACCTCATTCATACAAGGAAAGGACAAAGACAGGATATATAAGAGAGAAAGTACATCCATCCCCGAACCGGGATTCAAATCCAGGACTTCCTTATCCGCAGTCAGGCATGAGGACCACTAGACAAGTTGGGCGGCTTGTTTTTTGTGGAATAATATATAGTAAACAAAATCCTCAAAAGGAATGAGAAATCTGTGCAATTTAAGGATTGCAATTCAAACGCAAGTTCAACTTTTTTAATTTTCATGAAATATCTAATAAAATAGATTCTGAAATTTCGATTCATTTTGAAAAGTTTTTTTAATAACAGAATAATTTTCAAAAAACTTATATTGGTTAAAAATAATTAAGTAAATAACTTTTTGAAAGCACTCTGAAGTAAATGTATAAGAATTTCATGGAAAATTTTGCAATAAAGGAATTGTATTATCATACCATAATCTACAACATTCGACACACTTTGAAACATTATATTAACTATTCAACTCAAAATATAAAAAATAAATTTGCAATTAAATTAATCTAATTCTATGACGAAATACTTAATTTTGAAAACTTATTTTGATGATTATAAAATACATTTTAGCTATGAATTGACAACTCTCACAGTTGTGTCCTTGAAAGAGATTTTTTTAAAAAATTAACTTTTATGAGAAGTATAAAAATAAATGAAAATATATGATCAGTACAATATATTCATCACACAAAAATGTATTTTTTCTAGTTTGTGAATATAACTCAAATATGTTCATAAAATTATACGTTCTTTCAACTCTTAGTTGCTGTTAAAAACTTATTAATCACAATACTTATGAATATTCAAAAGAGTCCATTTTACAATACTTAAGAAAAATATGTGTAAAATACTACACCAACAAGAGCAATATGTTCTGCATGTTATTTTCCACACACACACATATATATATATATATCTGTGTGTGTGTTTCACTTTTGAATTTAAGGAATAAAGGGCTTTGAGTCATTTGTTTGGGTTTTTTAAATGACATGTAAATTTGGTTTGTTCGTCAATATATAAATAGTATTTTTCTCATGAGGAACAAAAATATCGATATCTATAGTTTAAATTTTGTTCTAAGGAACATAAGAGCTCCTGCCTAAGTGTATGAACCATTGAAAAGTAAAGAGCATACAAGAGATTATTAGATCAGGACTTCCTATATGAATTCGATTCTGAACCACAAGCAACCAAATTGAAGGTGTGAATTGAACCCACGAATTGTGAATCGAACCAAAAACAGGAACGCTAATTTTGTAGTGGACTACTTTTTCTAAACCTTCGTAAGTAAGATCTTTATTATGTTCGTCTGTTAAAATTTTGTCTGGAATTAAACACATTCGAATGGAATGAATCCAAGCTGGGCTCGTGGGCAGAGAGCACACACTTCCTCGCGATTTAAAAAGCAGAATTTAAGTCACTCATCTCAATTATGACTACACCGATTTTGATTAGCTTGACACTTAACATCGACTTGAATTCAACTAATAAAGTTGCATATACAGCCATAAAATTGATTGCTGCAACGAAACATTCAATTTTGGTACTTCTCGCTTTTAAGTATTAGGTGTTACTTTTCTCAGATTTTTAAAATTATCGTCTGCTAAAACTAAAGAAAATTTTTCACTACAGCAATGGATCCCTCTGCTCTTTTGACACTCCCAAATATTTTTAAATAATGATATTTGTTATTTTACATTATTTATCAGATATTAATTAACTTATTTACTCAATTATTCTATCGTATAAGTTCTCATTTTTAAATAATCTCCCTACATAACCACTTATTAAACTATTAATAATTTTTTAAATTATCTCAAAAAATATTTTCTACAAACGTTCTGCTTTTATTTTGGGTTGAAATGTTTAGCAAACTTTCATAGATCTTTCTCAATTATCTAAAATGCTTATTTTCATAGATGAATGCTCTTATCAACAGATGATCCTACACAAAAAAAATTCCCTAACAGCGTATATAAAACTTTAAATGTTAATAAGTATTATACACTAATGGTATTATTTTTAGATAATTAATACAGTAAAATAAAATTAAAAGATCTAATTTCTTTTGTTGTACGATTTACATATATGTATTGTTCAATTTCGTGATACATATGCCAAATGGGGATAAACTTGTCGACATACACCTTAGGAAAAGTCGTTACCGTGCTATGTGTACGAACTGTAGAATAATGTATTTTTTAATAGATCACACGATTAGTCAAGTAGTTTCGCTCCGAAAACTGGTGAAAATTGATTATTGAATAAAACCAGAAATACGGTAAAAATATAAACAGTGATAAAGTTATGAGCATTAAATTTAAAACGAAGTATCACCACGTCTTGAACCAGATTAATAATTTTATTCAGTTTTAGTGACTGGTATTATTTTTAGCTTTCATAAAATGCAAATTTTTTAATAATTTTTCTACAACTTAGAATTGTTTTCGAATGTTAAATCTTTGAAAAAATAATTTTCTAAAAATAAGACAAAAATAAATGTTTTCTCAGAAGGAAATTTCAATTTTCAAACATAAAAATTAAAAAAGTAACAAATAATACAACAAAGTCTTAAGTTAATGAAAATAAATAATGCATATTTTAAACTGCATTGTTAAATTTTTAATTATATCAATCAGATGTACCAGTATATGATCAGTTTAAAATATACAGTAGAAATAATGAGAATGCCACTTCCCCTTAAGAAAAATTTTACATACAAAAATAATGAATTTCCATAAAAATAACAGTATAAGACAAAAATAAATCTTACATTCATGTGCAATATTAGGCTTTCAATTTTATAAATATATTTTTTGAAAATGCAGAAGGAAGATTTTTTTCATATAGAGTTACCAGAATATTAAAAAATAAACAGAATTTAAATAACCACAAAAGATTTTTTTTATCATGCAGTCAAAAAGTAATTAAATTCAAAACATTTAACCTAAGTACATAGCAATATATACTTTAGTTAAATACTTTAAAAATACTTTAACTTAGAAAATATTTAAAGACAAATAAGACTTTAATTTCCATGAGAAAACTAGAAAATTGATTCCTAAATAAAATTCTTTGCTGATAAACATTATGAATGGTTGGTTATATAGGCTAAGCTAATTGCAGTATGACAAGAAAATGTATAATTAGAATATATATTTACCTCAGGCGATAATCTAAAAATTAGTTGAGCAATAAAAGTATGATACTATATAGAGAATTATTAAGTAGTATAAAAAAATAATGAAAATTCTGAAACATGTACTTTACCAAGATATGTTTATATCAAATGTTTAACAAAAATGTTTATTTAAATAAACTTTTAAGGAGGCAATGTACTCGAAATAAGTAATAAATAAAGCAATAAGTAAATATAAAAATATGACAAATTTTATTTTTAATAAAACATTTTTAATAACACTATAATATATTTGGCTCATTTTTATTTTAGCAATTTCAAAAAATATTAAAACTAAGTAATTTTTTGTTCGTTTTTAATGAATACAATCAGGATGTTAAATTCATTGTAAAAAACTTCTAAAGACAACCAGCTCAGAATAAGTTGGTAATTTAGATGTAACTGACAGCAAATTGAGTCCATCCATTCTCTAGCAAGCCTCTGGAGTACACAGAAAATCTTGCCATTAACTAAATTACAAAACGATTTTTTAGGTTTGCTTTGTTTGTCGCTCAACGGTCATTTTTTGCACACGAAGGCTAATTAGACCGGGAACTACGGTTTAAAGTGGATTCTGAACCACTACAAACATCCAGGCCTAATGTGGGATTCGAACCCACAAACTGTTGAACCGAAGACAAGAGCGCTAACCATTCGGCTGCCAGCTCGGCTTTTTGGTTTTGTTTGTCGCTCAACGGTCATTTTTTGTACACGAGGGCTAATTAGACCGGGACCTACGGCTTAAAGTAGATTCCGAACCACTACAAACATCCATGCCCAAGGTGGGATTCGAACCCACGAGCTGTTGAACCGAAGGCAAGAGCGCTAACCATTCGGCTGCCAGCTCGGCAAGCGATTTTTTAGAGTTTTGAAGGAAGTAGTTTGAAAACGAAAAGTGCATCAGCTTTGTGTAGAACAAAATTTTCACGGATTCTTATGAGATTTTCTTAGACAATAGAAATAATAAACGATATAATGAAACTGAAAACTGATATTTATATGTACATACACTTTTAGTGATACTTAAAAATTTATTCGAAATTGTTGTGCACCACATATAAATAAGCCAAAATCGAATTAGTTATGAAACGAAGAAAAATTCTGCTCAGTTTCTAAATTGTTGGGTATTTAAAAATTCGTAACTCTTTCCATTCATGTTTCAATGCCTCTTCCTAAGTTTTTGTATTGAGGAAAGCATAACGTGGTTATATAATTTTCTGGAACATCGATAAAACAAGATATATCGTTATTTCTTTAAAGAAAATTACAAGGTGCTCATTTAGTAAAATAAAGTATCAGGTGCCGCACAAGTTTTTAATCTGTTCCGAGCTGTTAACAAATCTGTAAATAACGGTTCGGAAAAGATTTAAAAAAAAATTGACAAAGCTACTACTTATAAGACGTTATTTTATTGCATCCTCTGCGATTACAGCATTTTGGAGTCGGCAAATTAATGAAACAAAATATCGCCCCTTTTAAATTACATTATCACAATTTCACAGTAAGTTCAAATCAATATCTTTTACAAATCAAATTAATTGCAAGCGCTTTTTTTCATTTATATTTTAATATAATTTTTGGCTCATATTTTAATAGTAATAGACATATTTTTTGATATATAATTTTCATTCTATTTTATTCCATGCAGTCTTATCATTTTAATCCTTTACAGCAATCTGGATTAAAATAAAACAAGAATTTTATTTAAATAGATTTGATCTTACTCTTTTAAAACCATTGTGTTGCATATTAAATTGCTTCAATGATTGAATATTTGTTTCTCATTTAGTATATAAATCGCAATTCAGAATAAGTATTTTTAGTACAATTCGATGCTGTTCAGATTTCAATTGCAAGAAGCTTATTAAATTATTCCTAGTTACTTATCAGTCAACTTTTGGTGAACTTAGAATCAAACATGATTTTCAGTTGCATGTTTTCAATCATGAAGCAAGATTGTTAGGTTTTGTTTTGTTTGACACTCAGTCATTTTTTGCACACGAGGGCTATTAAAACCAGGACCTACGGTTTAAAGTGGATTCCGAACCACTACAAACATTCATGCCCAATGTGAGATTCGAACCCACGAATTGTTGAACCGAAGGCAAGAGCGCTAACTATTCGGCTGCCAGCTCGGTACATTTTTAGTAGATGACTCCAAAGAAACAAGTGATTACCTTTGATGGAAAATTAAAATAAAATATATTAATCGCGCGCTATCAAAAGGTTTAATAAATCTCAAATTATTTTACAAATTGTAATTAAAATTAGTAATTATATGCTTGTCACACTAATCACTTTGTACAAGGCTAATTTGACCGCAACCGACAGTTTAAAGTGGCTTCCGAGTCATTATCAGTCAAGAGCAGGATTCAAACATACGAAGCAGAACTTTAATCATTCTGTTGCTAATTTGGTAAATTTGTAGTTGTGAAAAAATCATTAAAAAATTTCTCACACAAGTGAAAATTTTCAATCATACCTAAATATATTTATCAATTTTACCTTATTTTTCATATTCGACATTTGATTTTTTCTATTTTAGAATTTTTATAAAAAGAACCTTTTTATAGAGGATATCTCAATTTGTGTAAATATTTTTAAAAAACCACTTTAATAATTAATTAAATCAGATGGAGAGTATATTCAGAGACAATGATTATAAATTTAAAATATTAGGTTATAAAATAAAAATTCTTCTAAAAATTATATTAGAGTTAAAATGAGAAAACAAATTGTGTGTGTTGCTGAAGTGATAAAACCTTGTGATTACTGTCTAAAGTAGTTGAAACTTCAGATCAAATTCTGTGTAAAATTGAATTAGAAATTTTCAGAAGAATTTTACATACTAATGATATAAAAACTTCAAATTAAATTCACGATGGATACATTTTAATAGATATAATTCTCGTAAATGATACTACAGTATTAATGTAATGAAACTAATGTATGTAATAGATCATTTACGTAAATGAAACTACGTAAACGCAGATAAATTATATATAATTCTACGATTTGCTACTTAGCGACAATTCTACTTTAGGGAGATTCATAATTTTAATACATTATTAATTTTAGCTCACTTTCAACTTCTGTTTCACATGAGTTTTTATATTTACATTATATTAAAAAGGTTTAAATAAATGTTAAACTTATAAATTAAATTCTTAAATAAATGAATGAAACTTCAGTATAAATCGCTTTACTTTTTGCTCAATTTTGATGCTTCATTCTTACTAAATCTTGAAATACTGATTGAAGGATAAAGGTAATTATTTAAAAATTCGACAACGTAACAGTGAATATTATTTTCTATAATATTAGTATATTAATTATAAGTGGTGTAAAAATAACATATTACTGAAATATTCGATACCCAATTATTTAATATATTAATAATTAATATTTATATATTTTCAAATAAAATCATGAAGATTATTATAAATCTAGGTAAAAATAAAATAATTTTTTTTTCGAATAGTAAATTTCTAGTCTAAAATTTTCCTTGCTGATTACAAAAGAAAATTTTAAAACTCGAGATTTCATCGAGATGAGCAAGTGTTTCATAGACACTTAGAGTTGCAAATTTAAATAGAAATTTAGATTAAATTGCATTAAACTCAAATATTAATGCATAAGTTAAATAAAATATTTAGCATTTTATTTATTTAAAAGCCAAATTCTTATTTAAAGTGTGTTTAACATAAATTTAATTGCAATAATTTAATATTAGCAATTCTATAAACTCTTAACATTTTTTAAATAACATTTTATTTGATTGTAAAGTTGGGATTACTCAAATTTATACACTGTCCATGTTTGTCATCATGAATGTAGAAGTAAAAAAAAAAAAAAAAAATGGTGATAAGTGCAAATTTTTGTGGGAATTAGAAGTGATATTTTCGTCTAAAATTATCAGAATATAAAATTGTTTGCATAACATAAAGAGTTCTTACTATTTTTATAGAATGAAAAAGAAAAAAAATGAATTTTTTGCCGATTTTGCAGTTTGATAGTTTTTTTCTGAATGCGATGACATTTTAAGTTTTTATTTCCAAACAGATAATGGATTATAGAGAATTGTTTTATTGTACAGAAGGAATGGATTGTATAGAAAACTAAAGATTTTTGGATCATTAACTTTAATTATAAATTGAATATTTGGCTCTACTCTTATTTTAATACACAGAAATTCACTTAGGGAATTGGTATTTTATTAAGTTACACACAAAATTATAAATATTTTGAGTTAAATGATGATTTTTTAACGACCGTTATAATTTCAAAATCTAGTGAATAATAAATTAAATCAGAATTTCTCTTAAGTTTAGAGGTTGGGATTTTAAATTTCAAAGTTATTATATGATTAAGTGAATACATTTTATAGCTCTGCAGCGATAGTAGGGAGAAATTAGTCTAATTTTGATTTTCTGATTTAAAAAGAATTTATGCGGTCGAACTTTTTAAAAATAGGTCACAGTATCTTTCTAGGAAAAGGTCTTATTTGCTTTATAAGGATTTTCAGTTTTCGAAATACTGAATTTTTCAAAAGTTTACAAATGTTTTTAATAAACATAATAAAAGATAAGCATTAACTTCTTAAAACAGAAATTAAAAGTAATTTAATGCATGAAGTGGCGGTTTGATTCTCAGAATGACATAAGTATCAATAAAGTGCTGTTTGGTATTTGATATATGGCGAAGAAATGTGAAGTGATACAGTATCACCAATTATATAATTGCAGGTATTTACTTGATATGTGCAAGAGTGACACATAAGAAAGTCACTGATAGTCCGGGATTCATACCAAAAGACGATTCCTTGAATTACAGCCTAGAGATGGGTTTTATAAATAAGACTCGTATCCAAACACACAAAGAGTAGTCAAAAGTTAACTTAATATGCTCGAACATGGGTGAACACAAGAAATTAATCGAAATCAAATCCATTACTTTTTTGAACCTTAAAACAATGCTTTGTTTGATTGTTAGATTAGGGTAGAGTTAAGCTTGTATGAGGACTTTTCCGCTTCCTTTTTCTATCGAAGAAAATCGCTAAATAGACGACTATCTCTAAGTTTTGAGCCATAGTCAGCTGACATTTGACTTAAGCAGGCTCCTTTTTATACCACAACGCACCAGAGTAAGGGGTTTCGACACTGATGTACATTTAACAAGAATAAATTCCCACAGTGGCGTTTAGTATCGAACCAACAACTTCAAGGCCACAAAAGTGCTGGATATCTGCAATAAGCTACTCAAGCTTTCCCTGAAATTATCAATTGTATAAGCTTTCTAAATTCATTAGAGATGCTTTATATCTCAAAATCAAACACGTTTTTCCAAAATAAAATACTACCTTTGTAAGATTTGTATTAACAAAAATTTTTTTTCTTTCTGAAGAGCTTTTTTTCTATTAAACAAACTTGGAAATTATTATAGTATATACAGGTCCAACAAACAGTAATTTTAATATTACATGCACGGAAAAATGAAATTCTGAATACAAGATTTCACTGAACAACAATGAATACCATAACGAATAAATATTTTGTGGTTTTTTTTCTAACAATTTGAATTTTTATAAATATTTTTTGATTCAAAAAATTATATTATACCACAAATGTAAAAATTAGATTCTTAGTTAAAATAACTTTAAAGCATATTGTACACTAAAAGGAATAATTATTTACATGTGCGAGACCTGGAATATTATAGCATAAAATAATTTTACTCTTTAAGAGAATAAAATAGTTTTCAATAATTCATCCAATATCTATTTTATTCTTCATTTAATTCTTCAATGACATTATGATAATAGATGAATTTAATAATTTAAGTAATATTGAAAAAAAGTAATATTAAGGAATTCATTTTAAATTAAAATCTTGTTAAATTTAAACAATTTAATTGCATGATTATTACACATTTTTAGCGTTTATTTTTTAAAAGGGTAAATTTAATTAATTATATTATTCATTATAATGAACAATAATTAAAAAAATAAATTAACATGGTAAAGAAAAATGAACTTTTTTCAAATATACATATGAAGAATGATAAAATTGCTGAGTATATATACATATATGACTAAATATGGAATTTAAATTAACAATCTTCGTACAATACAAGTAAAGTGCTATAAATGTTAATTTCAAATTAAATTTTTATATTTAAAAAGGCATAACATTAAAATACGAAAACAATGTACTTACAGAGGCAATTTTAGCTGATTATTTAAGTAAAATAGAAGTTAAACTATACGTTTTGGAAAATAGAGCAAAAAGCTGAAGATGGGTAACAAAGCAACCAAAGTCAGACTTGATATAAATGAGCAATAAACGAATTTTAAAACATTCGATTTCTTATCGACCAATCAGGAGTGACTTCAGCATTTTCAGTCTTGGTGACAGAGGCAGATGTTCAGAGAGTCCAAAGTTTTCCAATCTTTGTAGACACTACATTGTTTCTCAGTTTAGTTATTCGGTCTCCCTATTTCCACACAATCTTTCCACTTATGCAGCATTTTCCTATGAGAATGTAATAATAAGCGATTATGTTTGCTTATAAAATTTCAAAGGTTATTAAAAGGTGATTAATTGAACTTTGCTTTTGAGAAACGCACATGTCTAACAAAGCCTCATTGGTAAAATTGGGTTTTTTTGCAAGAAGCAAACGAGGAATTGATTATTAATTAAGCTTACGAAAATTATTTTATTTACAGACGAAACTGTATGAAATATGCTAAATTCTCCCATGTTAGTTCTAGAAAAAAAAAAAGATAAAGTAACACAGACATTGTATCGTCATAATAGTCTTCTGGAATTAAGAATAAACAAAGAATTTTTTTTTATTTCTGGAGGAAATCAATCAGATTCGCAAAAAAAGATCATCGATGACCATTCATTTTTAAAATTTATTTCTGCATTTAATGTAAACATCCATGAAAATATTACATCTTTTTTAGTGTTCTTTAAAAATTAGTAACACCAAATGCTTATTTTTCCTTGCAATTCATATCAGTTATACAGATATCTGAATCAGGAAAAATTGTACAAAACTGCTGACACGATAAATTTGAAAACAAACTTTAATGTGAAAATTTATTTATTACATGTATTTAGACTTGTATGCTTGATTCTTGAGATCCGCTTGTAAGTCTTCATCGATAATAGGACAAATAGCACAATGACAGATGTACAACCACAGAAGATAACGAAGAAAACACCAAGGGCTACAGTGGGAATCGAACCCCCACTCCTACGCTCTCAAGCGATTAGTGGAGTGATGCTTTGACCACTCAGCCACGGAGCGCCCTGATATTTTCATGGTTTAGTTTTCTTAAAACGTGAGTAAAATTCTTCAATGCAATGACGGTTTGTTTTGATTTTACGAGACCCGCAATTTTTTAAATAATTTTTTTGATATAAATTAATGGTTTGTGAACTTGTTTCAGATCAACATTGTTTTAGTTGGCTGAGATTATAAACACATTTGTTTCGTTTATCTCTTAACAATTGCCGCTAAACTTGTCTAGAGATCACAGTGCCTGACTGCGGATAGGGTGGTCCTAGAATGTAATCCTTATTCGGGCATAGATGTACTTTCTCTATCTTTCCTGTCTTTGTCCTCTCCTCGTAGGAATGGGTTGTGAATGGTTGCCTACCCTATAAACGGTTACCTATGGCATGTGTGTATTGAGGAAGTTGGATTCCACAACTAATAGGGTTCATTTGGAAAAGTGGAGCAGCGTAACCTAAAATGCTAGCCTAGCTGGCATACGACAACAACATCTCTTCACGATTATTTTTTCCACACAAGCATTCATATGACCAGGGCCTTCGAACTGAGAAGCGTGTGATTTTAAATGAACAAAAACAATATTGTGTATCGTTAAAGAAATTATCCTAACATAATCAAATTTTAACATTCTAGAATATAATATCATAAAATGTGTATAATTAAAAAAATTTTGGTGCTCCATTTGATTCAATTTTCGTGCAAAAAGATTATTTTTCGTTACAATTGAAAGTAGCATGACTATTTTGTTGTTGCTTCAGCAAATTGCTAATTTTTCTATAACACGAAATACTTTTATTTATTTATTTATTACGTTACATATATTCAGAC